>JAUTDX010000291.1:0-222303 GCA_030844895.1 Ambrosia x helenae | reverse complement strand
TCCATGAACAAAGTTTATTTTGAACCGTATCAACCACCACCCCAATGACAAACCCTTATCATTATTTGCACGACCTTTTATCCAAGATAATCAAAAGGAAGCCTTCCCACCCTACAACCCAAAACCGAAGCCATGCTAACGACTTCCCTTCACACCCCCAATACCAAACAGATGAGATTTATGGATGTTAATTTTCAGCCCCGAACAAAGATGAAACACCCGTAAAATTCTCGCCACCTTATCGATATTGTCCTTAGACCACGTCCCAAATATAATAGCGTCATCGGCATAGAATAAGTGGGACAAGGGTGCGAGTCCATTTCCCACCGAAATTGCTTCAAATTCATCTAACTCCACTGCTTTAGAAATCAAGCAATGTAGGGCTTCCATAACCACAATAAACAAGAAAGGCGATAATGGGTCGCCTTGCCTAACCCCTTTCTGGCACTGAAACTCGAAAGTTGGAGACCCATTGACCAAAATGGCCGACCTTGCCGATTTCAACACCCCTTTCACCCAATTACACCACTTCACCGGGAACCCCATTTGATCCAACATTGATAGTAAAAAACCCCAGTTGACATTATCATATGCTTTTTCAAAGTCTATTTTAAACATGAAAGCCCTTGCCTTTTTCTTCTTTAAACCACCCAATTGTTTCATTTATCACTAACGGACCATCAAGAATGAATCGGCCCTTCAGGAACGCCGATTGAGAATCCGAAATTACCGAACCCAACACCCTTTTAATTCTCGAGGCTAACACTTTAGAGATAACTTTACAAATAATCCCAATTAAGTTAATGGGTCTATAATCTTTTAGACTCACAGGGGTTCTACTCTTAGGGATTAAAGTAATAAAAGACGAACTACACCCCGACTATTCCCCGTTATCATAAAAATGATCCAGTAAAGATCTGAAATCGGGCTCCAATAATCCCCAAAAGTGTTTAACGAACCTGAAATTGAACCCATCTGGGCCGGTGCTTTATCGGAGCCACACTCAAAGACCGCATCCTTTATCTCTTCCATAGAAAATCTGACCGTCAATTCATTGCTGGAAACATTATCTAATTTTTTAACATTTGGGCACCTTAAACTCGGTCTATCAATCATGTCTCCGAAAAATGAGCTCTAAAATGCCGTAGAACCTCTCGTTTAACCAAGGCAGGTTTCGAAATCCACCTCCCATTAATCAATAAACCCGGTATCGCGTTCATCGCCTTTCTCCCATTTATAACACCGTGAAAATATGCGTATTATCATCACCGTCGCTAGCCCATTTAACTCTAGCCTTCTGTTGTAGGTCCTTGCATTTTTGAAGATTAAAATTATCCACCCCTTGTTTGCATTCCTCCCAAATCAAACCTCTTCTTCCGCCAAATCTCTATACTCCATAAGTTTTTCAGCTTTTCACTCTCCTTTTTCCATATCTCTAGCTCATCTCCTTCAGCTGTTTGTCGTTTCTTCCCACCACTGTTTTAAAGCATTTCTCAAGATCCGAAATTTAGTCATAATAACCACATCTGGATCGCCATTAACCACAGCATTTTCTACCGTTCGCTTCACCAGTTCATCACACCCCGTCCTGCTTAACACGAATTAAACCATCTAAATGGTTTTGGTCGAAGTTGGAGTCCACTAACGTCAAAGTAACAGCACTATGATCAGAAACTTCTCTTTTCAAAGCCCTCAAACACGCCCCGGCCACTTATTGAAAAATTCATGGTTGACCAATACCCGCAATCTTGCTCAGCCTCTGGAGTTGGCCTCTATAATCCAAAAAAGTGAATTTATACCCCGCATCATATACTCATGTAATCCCAACTCGGCTATAAAATCATTAAACTCTCGAGCATGCCCTGGTTATAACTTGAATTGCGTCTTTCTTCTGGACTCCTAACAGAGTTGAAGTCCCCTAAAAGAACACACATACCCTGACAATTTCTTATAACCCCCGATAAATCCGCCCAAAGTCTCTTTTTTAGCAGCAGCCCTTTGAGGAGCATACACGTTGACAATAGTTAACACCGACCCATCCGCCACCATGTACCAGTAATCACCAAGTAATTCTGGTTGTGAATAGCCGATTGTTTACAAAAATATTTAGGATTCCAGATACTGACAAGACCTCCAGATCTCCCAGTAGCATCAACACAGTCAAATTGAAAACCCCGTCCCCCCAAAACGAACAAAGAAACTTTTCATTTAAATTACAGACCTGAGTCTCCTGAAGAGCCAAAAAATCTACCCCATGTTGCTTTCTGATGTTTCGCACATACCTAGCCTTATCTGATCTTCTCACCCCCCTGATATTCAAGCTGATGTAATTCATTTATTCACTGCCTGTAATCCTTCAGCAACAATCGAATCCCTAACCATATGTCTCTTGTCTTCAATTGAGCTCCCAACAGGACCCCCAATCGGACAGTTTCACCAACCTCTTCATTTTGTTTTCATTTTCTTGTTCATGACAGCCCTCCATTTCAGCAGTTACCATGTCGGCTGTAACCCTGCGATTCTTTACTCCTTGCTGAATTATCCCCTTCAGCTACTCTGGTTACCATGGTGAGTTAGACTTGAAATCAGCGAACATATTGTTTCCTTCACATGTTTCATTTTCATCAGTATACGGCCCAACATATTCAGACCTTCGCCTTCAAGGCCCACAACCATTTCCACTCCACTAAACTCACCACCTTTGGGCCTTTTGCCAATTTTAAGCTTTTCCAAACTGCTCGAGTAAGATGGACTGGCCCGGCCCACAGAGTCAATTTGTTTTTTCTTTCTCTTCATTATTTTTGAAACTTCTGACTCAATCAAATTAGTCAACGGAGCATCTTTATCAAAATCAAAGTTTTCTCCAGGAATAAAGGAACCTTCCAATTCTGTTTCCTTAAAATTCTCACCAATAACTAAGTCATCATTACCTTCCATACCTGTATCCGTGAAATCCGCCCCTCATTAACTGCGTCCTCGTCATCACCATCCACCGGAATTGTTTCCTCATCTTGACATTCCGGCAAAATAACCTCATCGTCTTCGACACTGTCGTCTTCCGTCCATCCTTTTCTGAGTAAACCGTCTCATAGAACTCCGGCACCCACTCCCCCGCTTCCTCCGACACCCATACTCTATACTTCCGATCTCTCCATTTTAGAATCACTTCTTCTGAAACCTTCTTACCTTCACCAAGCAAAACACCAATAAATTCATAAGACAGGTCCCCGTCTTCCTCTGATCTGGTATTCGGTGTATAATCCTCCCAAACTTTTCCCCAACCAAATCAATAACTTCCGAGCATAACAACTGTAAAGGTAATCCCAGGATTTTCAGCCAAGCTAGCCTTTCAAATCCTAAAGATTGACCTTCCCAGACACTCAATGCCGAGAACCGACCAACTATCTCCCTCGCCTCTTTCAATGCATCCATCGCCGTAGCATTGTCTTCAAACGACAACAATACCGACAGACCACCCAGATATTGTATCTTACACTCCTTCACATTCAAACCTTGCACAATCCTGTTAATACTTTTAAGAGCATCAAGGTCAATCATCCTTGCAATCAAAGCTCTCCCAAACAGGTGTTTGTAAATAAGAACATGATCATCTACCTTCACCTCTTTGACATCCCTCTCCACTGCCTTCCTCCCTGTGAGAGTCTCCTGAAATGACCAACTACCATTTTCCTTCCCCTTATACATCGATGCATTAGCATCAAACCTTGGTACCTCCATCCTCCTCCTATATTCACCATCCTTTCGATCAGTCTTCGGATGTTCATACTTCTGTCCTATTTCACCATCCTATAACAGAATCTTGCCACATTCGCCTTCAGATTGAAACTACCCATCTTGATTTTACTCAACACTTTAACCATTTCCCCAGCATCTTTCACATCCACCAAAGTAACGAAACCAAAGCGATTACCATGTTTATCCCTCTTCCGAGCGATATACAACTCAAAGATCTCCCCATGTTGACGTACCACCTCTGCCAAATCACCTCCACTGCAATTGTCGGGAGATTTGTGATAAAAAACTTCGTTAATCGACCTTGTAACTTTTCCGGCAGAGGCTTTTTCCGGCTACCCATTGAGAGCGTTTTAGTTATCTATTATTTATATCTTAAATAATTAATGATTTGTGAAGCCTACAAATCGGTTTCGTAATTTTTGCGAGATCAAAGTTTTGATCTTATTTTTTATACTATAATTGGTTTTAATAATTAATAAAATATTCTTATTGGTTTGACAAAAGAAGAGTTTGAATTTTTAAAAAAGAACACTTTATTTTGTTAAAAAAAAAAACTTACGGCCAATGTTTTATGATATCATCTAAATTTTTTTATATAAATTAATTAACCTCCTAATCAAGTTACAACTCTAATTGTCTACCTATAAAATACCCTACTCAACCTATTCATTCTTTGTATCTCTCTCAATGAAAACACTCTTTAATCCCTCCCAAACACTTCAAAATTTCCAACCATCATTCTTTCTCCCAGCTAGTTTCAAATTTTTCAAGTAAGTACTTTAAGTATTGCAATGCCGTTTACTTCAACGCTTTTTTCATTGCTTATTCTCTTTTAAAACTAGCATGATTTTACTTTTAAAACATGTAACATAAAGTTTATAAACATATTATATATACTACAAATAGTAACTTAACGGCAACATTCATCACTTCCGTTATCCCGTAACCATAACCGCTCCCGGCCTCCAAAATTCCGTCTAAACTCCACTTCCTTTAGCCCTTTACCGTCATCGTATTTCCTTCGTACAACCATCGCATCCCTGTGAATAGGCAACGGTTGGATAGCGAAACCATGATGGCATTGGCAACTATTAACTAACGACTGTCACAAAAACTGTCATGCATGAAACCGGCGCATCCCCTCGAACATGCATGTACCCCTACATATTTATACAAACAAACAAATACATTGAGATACACAATTTTGAGAAGAATATACGGAGAACATCGAGTATGGTTAGCAACACCATATTGGAACTGTCAAGACAACCAAATACCGTTGTGGCTCTACAGTTAACGAGATCGTCGAGCGGTTTTGGAAAAAAACCCAAAACCACGTGTCTCTTGCAACCAACCAGTGGCAGATCTAGAAACATTTTTTCAGTAGTAACTTTTTTCATATTTTTTTTCATTTTAGTAGTAACGTTTTCCAAATTTCGTAAAAAAAATCAAATTTTCCACTAATTTTTCACTACGCGCGTGAAGTTGAGCCGCAACGTCCGCAACCCTGCTTGTTATCTACATCCGCCCCTGCAACCAACGTTTCCCGTCGCTTGCCACTGTTTCACACACTATTTAACCCTCGTCGCCACCAAAATCCCTGGCCATGCTATCACCCGTCTTAACGTTTTCAAAATTATTTCTCTGCCACCCAGCAAGTTAATTGATTCCCTCTAAAATGGTGCCACGGAAGGACAAGAACAAGTTCTTTGATGATGGATGATGAAGAGTTTAGGTTATACAGAGTTATTGTAACATCGCAAAATTTTCCCCAAAATTTTAATACATAAAAAGCCTTTATATATATATATATATATATATATATATATATATAGGGGAAAGTTAATTTGAGAACACCTATATTTCGTGCGAACCGTGAGAACAGCATCTAAAACCATTCAAATTCCAAATTTCTTTCTACACTTGTCTTTATTACTAAAATTCCATCTCAAAAACACAAATTACGCGTAAAAATTCAAACGTATACGAAAATAATTGGTTTTTACACATGTGTAAATTTACTGTTTATACATGTGTAAACTGTTCCATTTACACATGTGTAAAAAGTTAATTTGAAAGTGTTTTTGCAAGAAAAGATGAATTATTTGAAAAGAAAATTCATTTATTAATGTTGTATTTTGATTATAATGAGGTTTGTATTAAAAAAATTTGATTTTGATTGATTTTTTAACTTGTTCTCACGATTCTCACAATATTTAGCGTTCTCAAGATAACCCTCCCCTATATATATATATATATATATATATATATATATATATTTGTATTACACCTTTATCATTAATATTATACAAATGTGCCTAAGTCTTTATTTATCCTAACTCACAACTTATATACATACATAAATATATAAAAATAATAATAATAATATGATTCTAAATTCTTTTTTTTTCACATACAAGATTTTTTTTTTAAATAAAGCCTTGAGTCAAATAGTCAAAGTCCTAGTCAAAGTCTTAGTCAAACAGTCAAAGTCTTAGTCAAATAGTCAATTCATCATAAAACCTTACTTTATGGTGTTGACCAATTTTAATGGCTAATTGACTCCAAAACTAGTATAAAAGCCCACCTATGACCCATTATACTTTGCACCTCTAAATCGATTGTTTCAATCCGATTAAACTTTCCCTCATACCTTTCTTCTATAGTCTATTACTTCTACAATTGAAGCTTTTATTATAAGCTCTTGTAATTGGCAACTTTGGGGCTACACATATTCTATTTCTCGAGACTTAATACTTTGCTAAGGTGAGTTTACGTAACCATGTTTATGCAATTCTTCATACTTGCAACATTATACTTAAGCAATTCTACATGCATGTCTAGTTGTAAACTTTAATGCCTCATGAATTAGACAACAACAACAACAGTTTCAACGAGTTTCAACGAGTTTCAACATTACATAATCATTAGCTATGGCCAAGCCGGCGATACTCAATAATAGATCTATTGGATTGACAATCCCACCCGGATACGTGTACCTCCTACATAGGTAGCGTGGGTGATTGTTATCGTTCCAACATATTATTAAGGTGAACCGTGGATGACGGGATGGACCTAAACTAGTCGAAGGTTTGATTATGTCGATTCAACATTTCATGTTTATTCATGTAGACTTAAACTTACGATAGACATATGAATTGCTAAACTTTTATACTTAAACTTAATTGCTTGACATGGCTTATGTATTCTCACCAACTTCTAGTTGACCCCCCCCCCCCATTTTTACAACTCAACAGGAAATAATGATGATTGAAGTCTAGAGAGTTAGCATGAGGAGACAATTTGAAGTTTATGCTTTATTTGGTTATTTGATGTATTAGAATTCCATTCAAGACTTATTATGTATTTTCAATTTTGGATATTTTTTTTACTTTAAATAAATTTCAGTTAAAACTTGAATACCATGTGCTACTGTATACTCATTCTTACGTGACACCTCGATGTTTCCGCCATCGGTTGGGGTGTTACAGATTGGTATCAGAGCCTTGGTTATAGGGAATTAGGTTATTAGAAAAAAAAATAATCTAGTCTATAACCATAGGAATATAACCAGTATTTGCTCCTTTTACTTGCTATTCTCTATCTCACTCCTACTTCTTATCCCTATGTGACACCGGCAATTTTTGGTTAACAACGTTGTCTAGATGAAAGTCTACCTTAGCGAGTCACGCGTATATTGTACTTAACTGGGTTAGTTAAGTCGTGTTATGGTTCGGGAACTATCGGTTTAGTATAGAAGATCATTGGATGTTGGTCTAGAGGTTCATTAGATGTCAGTCCTTAACCAAGTGTACAAATGGTGACGATTCGTAGAATCGTCAGGTCATACGGAACATACAAGTCTCGAGTCCCGGGAATTGGTGAACGAGTGTGAATATGTTTGTTTGCAAGTGTTATGTGTTTACAATCATTATGTGACTTGTCGGTATGTGAAAATGTGTTAACATATGTTAAAACGGGGTTTAACGCGCAAAATACATCGAACCAACCCCTATAGGCGATTAGGGAGGCTAATCGCCTATAGGGCATGCATTTAGGGGAACATTACATGCGATTGGGGGGCTACTCGCATGTAATGACATGCGATTAGGCCCAATTGCATGTAATGTCATGCGATTAGCATCCCTAATCGCGTATAGCTGCTGCACAATCGCGTGTTACGTGCTGGACGACTAAAAACGACTATAAATACAATGCTTAACCTCCTAAACTTCATAATATCAACCCTAGTCGTCCCATAACCCGCCCCAACACACACACAACCTCTGGAACACGATTTTGGATCAAAACACAAGGTTTCAAGCCTATTTCATCATCCTATCACAAATCTAAGGTGTGGTTTTCATCCATGCAATCTTATTTAACATTTTCGTTGAATCCCTAACGGTCCAGACCTGTTTTAAAAAGTATGAGTCTTCTGAAAATCGTTAATAATCATTGTTAATTGGATTCTAACTATCATACATGTGTTATGTGTGTTTATGATTAAAAGCTAGGGTTTTTATGATTCAAGATGGATGATTAATATGTTATTAGGTTAGTTTCAGATTAATAATGATATCATGCTAATGAAATCTGAGTAATTGTTCATTAGGGTTATAGTTATACATGTTAATGTGATGTTTCATGCTATGTGTATTGTGTTTGGATTACATAGTTGCATGCAGGGCTGATAATACGAGGCAAAACAGAGGATTTTGGTTTAAACATGTTTGGTATAGTTGTTGGATTGATATTGGATGATTATACGCGTTCTGGATCTGATTTAGAGTGTTAAACGCGCGAAAAACCGGAACAGCTGGGTTATTGGCGATTAGCAAACCCTAATCGCCTATGTTATAGGCGATTAGGAGGCCAATCGCCTATAAAGAGGCCCTAATCTCCTATATACCATGCAATTGGGGGCTAAATGCCTCTATTACATGCAATTGTGATCCTAAATGCTAGTTAAGTCCTGAAATACATGTCTTATAGCCCTAATCGCCTATAAGCTCAATATTTACATGTCTTATGACCCTAAATGCCTATATTACATGCAATTAGCCTTCCTAAATGCCAGTTGACCAACCTAAATGCTAGTTGACTTTTCCTAATCGCGTGTACTGCTGCTGTAAGTGTAAATTAGCATTCCGAGACCCGAATTGACATCTAGGAACATGCTAGGAACCCCGTAACATATCTAATAACTTGGTAACATATGTTTGGATGTGATTATGTGATACGTGAACTACATGCTATAACTTGTTGGACGTTAACGTATGTTAAGTGTGATTGCATGATTGTTTGTTTGGGAGCGTAAACATAACACGGGGAGTCTCGGGTCACCAATGGGATGTCGAGTCTTGTACATTGGGTCAGTTAAACAGTCACGGTGTTTTCAAACGAACTTGGTTATGGTCTGGACATCTAGGGACTAACTAACCTGCGGGTTATTAGTCTAAGTACTTGTAACTGTCATATGTTAGGTCGCCGCTTTACGGGACTAGCATAGCTGCTGAGTTTATTCGTGTTACGGAGTAACGCAACTTAAGGTGAGTTTACGGCCCCTCTTTTAACT
Source organism: Ambrosia x helenae (assembly GCA_030844895.1). NCBI lineage: Eukaryota > Viridiplantae > Streptophyta > Magnoliopsida > Asterales > Asteraceae > Ambrosia > Ambrosia x helenae. The sequence continues at coordinate 212,969 of JAUTDX010000291.1, read as the reverse complement.
GGTTTTACTTTCAGGGGAGAAAACATGTGTTAAAACTTATGTTTGGTAACTACTGTCATACTATGGGTTTCTATTGTTTACTATACGATCTTTGGAAGTCCCGGGGGGAACCATGAATGTGCGGGTTTGCACAACGGGGAAATGTGAATAGCGCTATTGGGAGTGACCAACCCCGCTCGTCGACTTGGAGGGTCGGCGGGTGCATATTGTCTCAAACAGGAACAACAGGTTACTACATCGGGCACAACATCTGGTTTGCGAGTTAGTAATGGTTTTCCAATCGTGTTAGTAACAAAACATACGCCTAGCTAGCGTACTTTGGTTTACGATTTGTTATAGTATGGACAGGTTGAACTTGGTACTTGGATTACAAAACCTGTAAACTCACCAGCATTTTTGTGCTGACGTAAACTTTTACATGTTTTCTCAGGTCGCTAAGGTAGAACAATGGAACTAGGGCGCACGCGTCTGCACGGCGTCTAGTTAGGATTGCATGGTTTTCAAACGTTGAACACTTAGTTTATTTTGGATTATGTTTTGAATAAGCTTCCACTATGATTGGGGATTTTAAACATTGTTTTTGAAATTGCATTATGTTCATTTAGACTTGTTTATTGTGATCGTTGGTTTGGATCCTGGTCTGTCATACGCCTCGCGGTAAAACTCCGCAAGTGGATTTTGAGGGTGTGACACCCTACTTCAACCCCTACAAGAAGATTGCTCTCCATCACAAGATCTACTCTTAGACTAATAGGACAATCCTCAGGTTTAGCCTGAACCACCTTGAGATCTCGTCGAAGTTCTAGATTTTAATAACGAACACGTGCAATCTGGAAGGGTGAACGCCTGTATTCTGAGTTTTCTGTCTAGGACTGGCATTGCGCATATATCCCAATCAGATGAGGGACCCGGATGCCTACCTGGGAATTCTCGGGATGAGTGTTCACTTATAGGCTAAAGCATGTCTTCACTATGTTATTAGAATCTAGAAGTTTTGATAAGTCAACGTTTTCGTTTATTCGTTTTAATTAATGAATAAATGATTACACTCACCTTCCTTAAACTAAGCTCAAAAATCTCAAAATTTTACAGCTTAAATCAATCTCATTTCATAACCATCCATGGATTTCACAATCACACCTCACCTTACCATCTTAGCCACTTTTTAAATATTCAACACCCTACCCAAATCATATAATCTCCATACTATAAAATAAACTCTTTATCAACTATCATCACATTCACTATCTCTCACAACTTTGATTCTGCTTCAAGAATTTTTCATCATCCTCTCAAGAACTAAATTCATATCCTTCACCTTCTCACACATGAGCTAGTTACCCATGATAACCAAACTATTGAAACTTGATTGTGTGTTGCATCAAACATAATCCTTAGTTATACATGAGGATTCGACTATTTGCCTTATTTGAACATTTGAAACTAGAATTCATGGAATATAAGCTATTTACTATAGACACACCTAGAGTCATTAACCTTATCTAGGGCAACTCTATTACAACTCGTATGCTATACTTGATACTTGATTGCATACATGTACATATTATCAATTTGCAATTCATGTGTGTAATAATTGGTACACTTAATCAAACAACTGATAGAGGATGAAGTACTTGCTCAACAGTTAGTAGAATACAAAATAACCTACTCAACGATTGGTAGAGGTCATCATGCCTGCTCAACAGTCGGTAGAGGCCCTACAACCTGCTCAACGACTGGTAGAGGCTATCATACCTGCTCAACAATCGATAGAGGTTCCTACTCACTGACTGGTAGAAGTCTTTTTCCTGCTCAACAGTTGGACTCATTTTTGGATACATGGTTAATCATATTATTTTACATGTGTGTCTAGAGTTATAGAAGGACACAAAACCCTAATGTAAGGTAAATTGGTGATTGCGGTCCGGAACGTAATCATGAATTTACAGGTACGTTAAGGTAGTGTGAAATTCTATCAAGGTTTTCGGTAGTTGACCAATTATAAACCTTAGTTATCTCGTAGTTCATTTAGTCTTTCAATAGTCCATCAACTCATTCCTTTTAGGACTCCTAAAACTTAAGATTCTTATTCTCCTTGCTATTTCAGATGAACCTAATCCAACCCTTAAAACTCACACATATCAAAACTCTTACCAAAATTATTCGAAACAGTTTATTCTATTTCCTATAAATTTATGTCATGCCTTAACTCGAAACTTCCGAAACCACCCTTGTCCTAATTTCTACCCAATCACCTTCAACCCTGTGTTTTCAATAAACTTCGGGACGAAGTTTCCAAAACTAGGGGAGACTGTAACATCGCAAAATTTTCCCCAAAATTTTAATACATAAAAAGCCCTTATATATATATATATTTGTATTACACCTTTATCATTAATATTATACAAATGTGCCTAAGTCTTTATTTATCCTAACTCACAACTTATATACATACATAAATATATAAAAATAATAATAATAATAATAATATGATTCTAAATTCTTTTTTTTTCACATACAAGATTTTTTTTTTTAAATAAAGCCTTGAGTCAAATAGTCAAAGTCCTAGTCAAAGTCTTAGTCAAACAGTCAAAGTCTTAGTCAAATAGTCAATTCATCATAAAACCTTACTTTATGGTGTTGACCAATTTTAATGGTGTAACACCCCAACCGATGGCGGAAACATCGAGGTGCCGCATAGTGACGATTGTTCAATAGCACATGGACTAAAGTGTAAATTTGAATACATTGATTAAATAATTTATTACATTGAAATGAAATACAATGATTCTAACTGTCAACTATATTGTAATACAATGAATCAAAATCTAAATATAAATCCGAAAGCTTAAAGAATGCATCTCAAAACAACCTGAAACATGTACAAAATATTTTGGTCAATACAAAAATTGTATTGGTGAGCATACCCTGTTTAAATAAATATAGTAGAAAAGTGTTTAGCAATTCATGTGTCGTATACTGTTTGCAATTATGTAATAAGTGGTATCCGGGTCAAATCAACCCTAAGAGAAGAAAGCAGATATATATAGTATGCGCTAGTAGTAATGTAATACATAGCAATGACGAGGACTCTCAACAGAGTCACAAGGGTATAAACCATAGTACTATTCATTGAAATGCCAGGCCGCCCAGCGGTTAATGATTTGACAGGTCATAGATACACAAAATGACACAAGCAAACACACATAAGAATTGCATTTAGTAAAAGAAATATAAACTTGATAGTAAGTACATGAGTCACCCCGAAATGTAAAATAGTAAAAAGGGGAAAGATATACTCACAGTTTGCGAAAGCGTGCAAAATCCAACTTAAGCGGTCGTGAGCTAAGTAATGGGAATTCCGAGGAATTCAACCTATAATGTGTAAGCATACTAATAAGGAAGTGTCTAAAAAGTCTAAGGTATCTAGGGTCTAAGGCATTAGGGTTTGCTAAGTCGATTTGGGGAATTAGAGTTTTAATGATAAGTCGCGTTAATGTAAAAGTTGTATATCACAAATAATATATGAAAGGTTGTAAATGTGGTTTGAATAATATAATTATTATCAATTGAGTATTAAAAATATGTTTAAATAATTAAGACAAAATAATTTAGTTTATTACTTAACTAATTATTGTAAATAAATACAATAATCATAAATATTGAAATCAATAGTTACGAGTTACTCAAGGATCCATTAATGACAATAAAGACTTTCAATCATAAGACATTTCTATTTTATAAGAAAAATATTTATAAAATAGATGTTTAAATAGTGTAAATAAATAAATGTTTAATTATGTCGTAATTGATAAATAATGCTAATAATACAAGACATGATCCAAAAATGCTATTTTTTTCGAAAATGGATGATTTCTGATGTAAACAAATTAGAATAATTTTCCCATAATTTATATAAACTTATTTATATTTAAAACTGATTTAACGAGATTAAATTATGTTTAAATGATTAAAAACAGGAAAGTCAATAAAATTATATGTTTTCTGAACCAATAATTTTTATATCAGTTCTTGATGATGAGAAATAATTACCCAAAAAGTTTGAGATTAAAATCATTAGAAATGAATTTTAATGAATTTAATATGATTAAAACAAATTAATTCAATAAAAATATAAAAATAAAACATTTTGCAGAAACTAAAAGTGGGATAATTTTCTATGAGGTGTCAAGAAGCTACTCCTAAATTTTTATAATTTTTGGAGCAAAAATGAATTTATTGTGAATATTTTAAGATATATATGTATTATTTATATTTTATAATATTAGAATGAGATTAAAATACATAGTAGTAAAAAAAACATATCAGAAAACAAGCCAAGGTGGACTCGAACCCGAGTCTGGCGTGTAGAACCCCACATACACAACCACTTCCCCTACAAGCTATTTAGTTAATCCAAATGAAAACAAAATATATTTATAATATTATTACACTTCATCTTCTTCTTCCCCAAATAACCCTAGCCAAAACCCTAACCCTAAGATTCACAATCAACCTCAACGAAGCTGTTTTAACCCCGAAATCATGGGGTTTTTATAGAATGATGTTTGAAAAACACTAAGGCACAAAAAAATGAACACTTACAATGTGAAATCGGACCGAAACGACGCAGAACAGAGCCGCGCGTCTTTACAATCGTAGGGTACTTCTGGTCACGTTTTGTTGGATTTACATGTGGGTTTAAGTCGAGTAATGATACAGGAACAAGATGGTAGGGTTGGTTTATATGATGGTTGAGCAAAACGCATGTTTTAATTCGCTTTGGGTCTCCGGCGGTTACACTCCCTAAATCATGATTACACCCATTCAAAGCACGTGTAAATGCTCGTTTTTAATCGGTCTAACAGTCACAAGTTGAAGAAGAAACGTAAAGGAATGAAAATAGAACGATTTAATGTATTAAAGATGGGGTTTCACTTCGCCGGACAAGTGGCCGGATTCCGGCCAAACCCTCGCCGGAAAAAAACGTGGTCCAGGGGGGGAAAGAAACAGATTTGAATAACTTTTGATATTTGGCAATCTAGGTCCCTCCCTTACTTAACTAAGTTGATATTATGATTAACTTGGTTAATAATTTCTTTATAAAACTTTAACTTAGTTAAACTAGGTTAACTAAAATGTTTTTAAATTTTATAAATCTTAAACTTTCAAAACATTTTGTTAATCTCAGTAAATAACTAATATATATATTTTGGTATAAATGCTAAATTATATCTTGATTAAAATAATGTATTCATGTACGCGTTCGGTCAAAAATGTAAACGTTTCTAAATAAAAAAAAATATAATAATCGAAAGAACTCAAATTTTATTAGATTCAAAACTTTGAAAGTACACGGACTAGATCTGACAACCTGTAAAAAGTTAAGGGTGACGGTTGTCACAGTCTCCCCTACTTTAGAAAATTTCGTCTCGAAATTTCTCTCAAGTGGAGGTTACTATGAAACCAAAAAGTGTTGTAAGCGCTAAGTGTTTTTTTTTTTTTTTAAAGTAATTTCATCATTTATGATTTGACAAAATTTAAAATAGTTTTCTAATACTCAAGTAAAAAGTTTCAAAATCTTTGACAGTTGACCCGTGATTAAATTTTTTTTGATAGTTTAAATGTTAAAAACTTTAGGAATGTGTAACTGGTGAGGGCAAAGGTACTAATGAAGCAATCACCCCTACTTTAGAAAGATTTCTGGCTGAACGTTTACGAGTATGCAACAAGAATCCAAATAATTGAGAGTGCAGAAGTATACAAGGTTTGTGTTTTCTGTGTGGGTGGTCAAGAGAAAAACTCTAGGAAGACGAGTTGAAGCTCATGTAAGTACGTTCTTATCGAAAATGCTATCTACAATCAACGATCTAATGAAGAGGTAAACGTAAACTAACGGGTAGGTTCTTGGTTAAACTCCTAGTCCGTTCCCGCAGTATCGTTTATGCTTATATATAGGGTGTACCGCAGCTAACCCACCACACTCCCGATACTTTAGACCCGTACTGATTGTCTACCAATAGCCTAAATAGAATCACACACCACCCTCATGTACCTGTAAGCCCATGATTGCGTTCCGGACCGTAATCATCGATTTACCTTACACTAGGGTGTTATGCTTTTCCATAACCCTAACATAAATAACACCAGGAACAAATGCGTGCAACCAGTATGTAAAAGCTACTGTAATAATGTTCAATCATGTCATGGTTAGAGGTCCTTCCCTTTCGGGTCTACCCTTTAACCGTAATGAGAGTATTGTGTAAGTAATAGACATGGTTAGAGGTTCTTCCCTTTCGGGTTCACCCTTAACCGGTAACTTCTGGTTCACATCGTTGGGCTCAAAACACTTGTATTGATAAACTCCAAGATTTACACCGTTCCCCTCGGATTAAAGAAATACTCTAGTCCGAGTCGTACGTGGGCACTGGCTTAAATCTCATACGAGTTATCAATTAGTATGTTCATTGACCTTGATGATGAACAAAATAATGTAAAGTATAACAGGGTTTTGCTCAAAACAGGAAACATATGCATACAAAATATGCGTTCATGTAAGTATATAAGTATAACATAAAAGTTCGATTGAAAGAATAGTATAATATAAATCGAGTAAATCGCATAGTTGCTCAAAATGAAGGTAAACGAGTCGAACTTTTGCAAACGAGTAGGGTGAAATAAAAAAATCACGAATAACGTGTTAGAAATAACTATGAATAAAAATGGTGCAAGATTAAAATAATGAAATTTACGGCAAATGAATGTGCACGGAACGGGTGTATAGCCTACTGGCATGTGAGTTAAAATCTAGTAATTTTACATATATGCGTTATACTGTAAAAGACATTTAACAACATTCTGATAAAAAGATATGTCCATTGTTTTGTTAAAAAGTTTTGCAACTGAAAAAGTACAAGTGTAAAAGGTAAATTTTCGCAGTTTACTCGACTTTGTGATATTGTTGAAAGAATAGTAGTGATGCATGAGAATAAATTTTTAGAAATCGAAGTGTGTTTTAGATTCAAAACAGGTTCATTTGCAAAATCTTCGTAAATACACATTTTCATGTGTTTACGAGAAGTCGAGTTTGAAAAATGTTATAAGGCTTATTATTAGTGGCAAGTTTCTTTCGAAAACATATATTGGTTACGTCATATGAAAACAAAAGGTTTACATTTGATAAAATATGCACTACAAGTTTATAAAATGTAAAATGAAACCATTTTATGAAGTATGTGTAAATCCAATGTGTTTTGAAAGACCAAGATTTAAAATGACGTGAATGATAAAATTTACGTATGTAATAGATTACCAATATTTAAGAAAATTCATAATCAACGAGATGTAGAAATAGATCCTTGAGATGTGGATTTCACTCCTAACTCAAAGATGTATTTCAAAATTGAAAGCGATTGTGGGATGAAACCAATCACTAAGTTAAGGATATCACTCCCAGCTTAGTGGTTAAGTTTCTTTTTGAAGGAAATACTCTTTGAGGTGTGGATGTCACTCCTATCTCAAAGATATATTCCTAAGATAAATAACCTATAGAGAAGTGAAACTAATCACCAAGGTATGGATACCACTCCTAACTTGATGATATCGTTTCGTTTGTGAAATACGAGTGTCTTCTTCGCCAAGAAAAAAATATCGAAAGAATAACGAGAAATAATCATAACGAAAATATCTTGAAAGAAAATAATAGGAAATAAGAGAAATATAAACGAGAGGACTCGTGAAAGTAAGCTTAGTTATAGACTAGGCTAAAAGGCATTCTAATAACCTAATTCCCTATAACCATGGCTCTGATACCAATCTGTAACACCCCAACCGATGGCGGAAACATCGAGGTGCCGCATAGTGACGATTGTTCAATAGCACATGGACTAAAGTGTAAATTTGAATACATTGATTAAATAATTTATTACATTGAAATGAAATACAATGATTCTAACTGTCAACTATATTGTAATACAATGAATCAAAATCTAAATATAAATCCGAAAGCTTAAAGAATGCATCTCAAAACAACCTGAAACATGTACAAAATATTTTGGTCAATACAAAAATTGTATTGGTGAGCATACCCTGTTTAAATAAATATAGTAGAAAAGTGTTTAGCAATTCATGTGTCGTATACTGTTTGCAATTATGTAATAAGTGGTATCCGGGTCAAATCAACCCTAAGAGAAGAAAGCAGATATATATAGTATGCGCTAGTAGTAATGTAATACATAGCAATGACGAGGACTCTCAACAGAGTCACAAGGGTATAAACCATAGTACTATTCATTGAAATGCCAGGCCGCCCAGCGGTTAATGATTTGACAGGTCATAGATACACAAAATGACACAAGCAAACACACATAAGAATTGCATTTAGTAAAAGAAATATAAACTTGATAGTAAGTACATGAGTCACCCCGAAATGTAAAATAGTAAAAAGGGGAAAGATATACTCACAGTTTGCGAAAGCGTGCAAAATCCAACTTAAGCGGTCGTGAGCTAAGTAATGGGAATTCCGAGGAATTCAACCTATAATGTGTAAGCATACTAATAAGGAAGTGTCTAAAAAGTCTAAGGTATCTAGGGTCTAAGGCATTAGGGTTTGCTAAGTCGATTTGGGGAATTAGAGTTTTAATGATAAGTCGCGTTAATGTAAAAGTTGTATATCACAAATAATATATGAAAGGTTGTAAATGTGGTTTGAATAATATAATTATTATCAATTGAGTATTAAAATATGTTTAAATAATTAAGACAAAATAATTTAGTTTATTACTTAACTAATTATTGTAAATAAATACAATAATCATAAATATTGAAATCAATAGTTACGAGTTACTCAAGGATCCATTAATGACAATAAAGACTTTCAATCATAAGACATTTCTATTTTATAAGAAAAATATTTATAAAATAGATGTTTAAATAGTGTAAATAAATAAATGTTTAATTATGTCGTAATTGATAAATAATGCTAATAATACAAGACATGATCCAAAAATGCTATTTTTTTCGAAAATGGATGATTTCTGATGTAAACAAATTAGAATAATTTTCCCATAATTTATATAAACTTATTTATATTTAAAACTGATTTAACGAGATTAAATTATGTTTAAATGATTAAAAACAGGAAAGTCAATAAAATTATATGTTTTCTGAACCAATAATTTTTATATCAGTTCTTGATGATGAGAAATAATTACCCAAAAAGTTTGAGATTAAAATCATTAGAAATGAATTTTTAATGAATTTAATATGATTAAAACAAATTAATTCAATAAAAATATAAAAATAAAACATTTTGCAGAAACTAAAAGTGGGATAATTTTCTATGAGGTGTCAAGAAGCTACTCCTAAATTTTTATAATTTTTGGAGCAAAAATGAATTTATTGTGAATATTTTAAGATATATATGTATTATTTATATTTTATAATATTAGAATGAGATTAAAATACATAGTAGTAAAAAAAACATATCAGAAAACAAGCCAAGGTGGGACTCGAACCCGAGTCTGGCGTGTAGAACCCCACATACACAACCACTTCCCCTACAAGCTATTTAGTTAATCCAAATGAAAACAAAATATATTTATAATATTATTACACTTCATCTTCTTCTTCCCCAAATAACCCTAGCCAAAACCCTAACCCTAAGATTCACAATCAACCTCAACGAAGCTGTTTTAACCCCCGAAATCATGGGGTTTTTATAGAATGATGTTTGAAAAACACTAAGGCACAAAAAAATGAACACTTACAATGTGAAATCGGACCGAAACGACGCAGAACAGAGCCGCGCGTCTTTACAATCGTAGGGTACTTCTGGTCACGTTTTGTTGGATTTACATGTGGGTTTAAGTCGAGTAATGATACAGGAACAAGATGGTAGGGTTGGTTTATATGATGGTTGAGCAAAACGCATGTTTTAATTCGCTTTGGGTCTCCGGCGGTTACACTCCCTAAATCATGATTACACCCATTCAAAGCACGTGTAAATGCTCGTTTTTAATCGGTCTAACAGTCACAAGTTGAAGAAGAAACGTAAAGGAATGAAAATAGAACGATTTAATGTATTAAAGATGGGGTTTCACTTCGCCGGACAAGTGGCCGGATTCCGGCCAAACCCTCGCCGGAAAAAAACGTGGTCCAGGGGGGGAAAGAAACAGATTTGAATAACTTTTGATATTTGGCAATCTAGGTCCCTCCCTTACTTAACTAAGTTGATATTATGATTAACTTGGTTAATAATTTCTTTATAAAACTTTAACTTAGTTAAACTAGGTTAACTAAAATGTTTTTAAATTTTATAAATCTTAAACTTTCAAAACATTTTGTTAATCTCAGTAAATAACTAATATATATATTTTGGTATAAATGCTAAATTATATCTTGATTAAAATAATGTATTCATGTACGCGTTCGGTCAAAAATGTAAACGTTTCTAAATAAAAAAAAATATAATAATCGAAAGAACTCAAATTTTATTAGATTCAAAACTTTGAAAGTACACGGACTAGATCTGACAACCTGTAAAAAGTTAAGGGTGACGGTTGTCACAAATGGCTAATTGACTCCAAAACTAGTATAAAAGCCCACCTATGACCCATTATACTTTACACCTCTAAATCGATTGTTTCAATCCGATTAAACTTTCCCTCATACCTTTCTTCTATAGTCTATTACTTCTACAATTGAAGCTTTTATTATAAGCTCTTGTAATTGGCAACTTTGGGGCTACACATATTCTATTTCTCGAGACTTAATACTTTGCTAAGGTAAGTTTACATAACCATGTTTATGCAATTCTTCATACTTGCAACATTATACTTAAGCAATTCTACATGCATGTCTAGTTGTAAACTTTAATGCCTCATGAATTAGACAACAACAACAGTTTCAACGAGTTTCAACGAGTTTCAACATTACATAATCATTAGCTATGGCCAAGCCGGCGATACTCAATAATAGATCTATTGGATTGACAATCCCACCCGGATACGTGTACCTCCTACATAGGTAGTGTGGGTGATTGTTATCGTTCCAACATATTATTAAGGTGAACCGTGGATGACGGGATGGACCTAAACTAGTCGAAGGTTTGATTATGTCGATTCAACATTTCATGTTTATTCATGTAGACTTAAACTTACGATAGACATATGAATTGCTAAACTTTTATACTTAAACTTAATTGCTTGACATGGCTTATGTATTCTCACCAACTTCTAGTTGACCCCCCCCCTTTTTACAACTCAACAGGAAATAATGATGATTGAAATCTAGAGAGTTAGCATGAGGAGACAATTTGAAGTTTATGCTTTATTTGGTTATTTGATGTATTAGAATTCCATTCAAGACTTATTATGTATTTTCAATTTTGGATATTTTTTTACTTTAAATAAATTTCAGTTAAAACTTGAATACCATGTGCTACTGTATACTCATTCTTACGTGACACCTCGATGTTTCCGCCATCGGTTGGGGTGTTACAGTTATGTGGTTAAAAAATTGGACGACGGTGTTGTGGTGGCAATGGTTCGGTGGTGGTGATGTGGTGGCGACGGTAGCGGCTAGGTGGTTGTGGTGTTGTGGTGGCGATGGTAGCGGCTAGGTGGTTGTGGTGCTGATGATGTGGTAATGGTTTCTTCTCTGTAGAGTCAAATAAAAACGTGATGATGGTATTTGATGAGTCACATTTATTCGTTCAAGATAAATGTAAATTGTGTTTGATGGTATTTGTCTATTTGATGAGTTGTTTTGTGTGTACTCACTGTTTTACATTTATCATTTTTTCAAATATTAAATACATGTATTCGTTCAAGATCCTTTTCAATATAAATAAAAACGACAAATAAAAAATTTATATCACAAAATAAGTTTAGCGGGTATAAAAGTTGGACTATGATTTTTTCTTTAAATTAACTTTTTTTTTTGGAAGGTGTGTTTCAGCGGAGAATCCAAACGACGCACAACCCCTCAATCCCAGTTAGGGGTGTTCAGAATTCGATTCGGATTCGAAACATTCGAAATTCGAATTAGTTCGATTCGATTACCAAGAATTCGATTCGATTATTAAGAATTCGAATTCGATTCAATTCGAATTCGAGCCCAGTAAATCGAATACGAATTGAATACGAATTTATGATTTTAAATTCGATTCGAAATTCGAATAAAAACTATACATGTATATTTTTTAAATATATATACACACATACACATTATTATATACTCATTGAAAAAAAAACTTGTAAATTTTGGTCAAACTCTAAGAATCCATAGTCTCTAAAACTTTTAAGCGAATACGAATCGAAAAATTGAATTTTAAGCGAATACGAATCGAATACGAATTCAGGTAGAAATATTAAAAATTCGAAAAATTCGATTCGAATAATTCGAAAATTCGTTATTCGATTCGTTGAACACCCCTAATCCCAGTTCGAATCCAGGCCAAACGCGGGTGTTGAATTTCTCACCCCTTAGTGCGAGTGGGGGACTCGAACATGAGACCAAGCCCGGACGGAAACCTCCCTAAGGAGTAAACCCTCCCACCTCCAACCAGCTGGGCTGGACATGATTGGCTTCTTTAAATTAACTTAAGAAATAGATTTAAAATGCCCAAAACGTGACATCACTGCTCAAAGAAAACTAATAAATAAGTGAGTTAAAATTGTAATTAACGCTCTTTCACTTAATAATTATTCATTTGTAAAACTTTAATTTATTCTCTTTTGTTTTATTCATAAAGATAGAGATTAAAAAAAGCTACGAGAATAAGATAGTTTTAATGTAGAAAATAATAAGAAATTTATAAAAAGGTGTTATTTTTTATATATTTATGCTAGAATAACTCTAGGAGATCGATGAATATTTATTGTGTAGTTTTAATTCACACAAACTTTAAAATATGAGACGAGATAGATTTAAATAACTGGTAACGGCATTTGATCGATGTAAATCATTTTTTAAGCACTTGGCATTTCCCTACTATGGCAAGAGCCCGTAGCATAACGAACCAATGTTATAGTCTTTACATAAAAAAACGTATGTAACGATCTACAAAGCACATGCATGGTCCAACATTTTAACATTTATTTTTTGTTTGGTTTACTGATACCGCCGCAACGCGCGGGTTACGAAAACTTGTTTTAAACAAAAATAATTTTTAACATATTCAAAGGTGCACATAAGTGCAACCCTTGATTTGGACAGCATGCAAAATCGAACTTAAAACCACCATAACTAAACTTTTACAACACTTTTTAAAGAAAAATCAGATACCATGATCAAGATCATCAAAATCTCGTTTCAATGGTATATTATATGTCGAAAAACTCATCCGTTTTGACCCTTAACGAGCCCAAATAAAACAGGGGGTTCAAATCTGGACATGCTGTTTTGTTTCACGTTTTTGACCTATTCTAGGGCTCAAATGAAAAACTTTTCTAAACGAAAGTTGTTCAAAATACTTTGATTTAGCTGACTGTAAATGTTCAGAATTTTTAGAGGTCGTTTGATATTTTTAAAACGTAATTTAAAACATTAGCTACAATTTGTCCAAAACGTGATCTTAACAAATCTAATCTATCTAAACTCCGCCTATTATTCTTTCGATTATCCTAGATGTATAAGAACTCTAGAGCCTCATATAACCCTTAAACAACACTTCTTATTACTTTAGGGTATTACTAAACGTTTGCACGCTCAAGAAAACACACGAACTCAAGAAAACGTTTGAAGATTATGAAGAAGGCGAAATTGTTGAAAACAATGTACATAATTCTCAAATCAATAAACCTATCTAGTTCTATAATCCAAGTTTAGGAAATGAGTTTAAGTTTGCGGTTAGTTTGTTGCTTAATGTTACTTCAAATTCTCAAGTCCATTGTAACTAGTTTGGTTAAATGTACACCGCCTCTTTGATAATTCTATTCATGTTGATAATCAAGCTATCGTCACATCCATGTTTATCTTAGTTCTTTTTACATTCATATTGTTCTTGATTGTTTTTAATGTCCAACGAGCTAGCAAGCACAACCAAATGGAAACTGTCAATGAAGCTCATAATATACTAACTAACTACACACTTATGCTCTTTTCATAATTATTATAGGCTGATATAAGATAGGCAACTGTATTCATGCCTACACAATGACATTTATATTGAACTATGATAAAATATTATTCCATCATTCAGCTTATTTTGTAATGGAGTGCAAAGTTGCACCAAGTTTTATGAGTTTAACTTTTTTCATTTACTTTTGATAGAAATAAATAATTTGTCATCATAACTTAATTTGATAACACATAAAACTTTCCAAAATTAATCATAAGTATTTAAATTGTAAAAGTAGCTAATTTATTAATACTTACTTTCTTGAATCAAAACATATATTTTAGCCAGATTTAATGTTTTAAATGAGTTTATTTAAAAATCATTTAAACCAAAAGAATCACACCCTCTATTTTAATAATATTTAACTAGGTTAGAGTCCCATGGGGACCCACGGTTCACCCGAAAGTAAAATGAAAAAAAAAAGTAGGAAAATAAGAATTGTATTATGCAATTTGTTTTGGTTACAAAATGTTTGATAATGCAATATGTATGAATTTTGATGTTAAATGCAAAATGTCATCTAACAGTTTAATGTAACAAAATGATAGATATATCGAGTAAGTAAAGTTTAATTTGACAACTGCAAACTACATAGAATACTATCACAATATCACACATTACATCATTTGGGTAATATCTATATTCTAATCATAACTAAGCTTAAGCATAGAACACTTATCATTTAGTTGGGTCTTAACAAAATTCAACCAATATCACACATTACATCATTTGGGCAATATCTATATTCTAATCATAACTAAGCTTAAGCATAAAACACTTATCATTTAGTTGGGGCTTAATGAACTTCAACCAATGGTCCATTTTCATTATTTCAATCAAAATCTTCCAAGTCTTGCTCATTGATAGCTGATTTTCACCTTCGAAGTTGTTATCATTGTCATCACGATCCTCAGAGTGCAGCTCATTTTCAATAATTTATGAAAACCTCCACCATTGTATTCCATATTTGTGTTCTACATAAAATATAGTTGTTGTAAAGATATGGATACGGTGATAAGTAAATCAAGAAACAATCCTTAACCCACTTACTTGAATGGGTAGCTTAAATTTTACATGTTATCGTTTCATGATAATTGATTAAAGGAAGGTATTTGAATTATAAAAAATGGAAGGATTGGTAATTGACGTGAATTGGTCAGCAATACTTAAAATTAGCACAATCAAACTCAAAGACATATAGTCAAAGAATTGACCTCCATCAATTTAACAAAAACGTAAAAAGTTTTACTCAGATTCGATCAACAATATTAAAATTAAGGTCGTAATATTAGTAATAGCATTGAAAATTAATTTGAATACATTATATATATTATATATTTTAGGAAACTGTTAAATATATTTAAATTATATTTATTATTAAAAGAATAATACAAGTGTAGGAAAATAAATGTACATTGTTATCTTCGGATTATATTTAAATTATAAATTGTTAAATAGATTTAAATAAATGTTTGAAAGAAAGTCGTATATGTTTAAAAGAATATCGTTTCATGATAATTTATTAAAGGAAAGTTGTAATATCAAAATTAAAGTCGGTCAACAATATTAAAAAGAATTTCGTAATATTAGTAATATCAATAAATAAGATTAAAAATATTAATAAATAACAACCAAATCATAATCAATCATTCAAATCAATGACATTAAAATCATCATAAATAACATTAAAACTCTTCATAAATAACATCAAAATCATAATTTAAATTTCAAAATCAATGACATCTTGTGGTGCAGCCTTATAACAAACATTTTGTGCCGGATTGAACACCATTTGAAGACACAATATTCGCCAATGGAAGTATCTTCTGATTAAAGCAAATCAGGCCATCCAATCACAGTAAACCTTTACAAAAGCATTATGTATAGAAAATTTAGAATGTGTAACTAATTATAAAATAAGAATATTGTAAACATAAATGTTGAATATGCAAATAACAAACCTAGCGACTTCAGAAACAATTTCTGCACGTAATATTAGTATTAGTATTAGTAATTATTAGTAATTATTAATATATTCGTAAAAATAGTAATTAGTATTTGTAGTAATATTAATATAAATAAATGAGATTAAAAAATCGTAATATATAACATTGAATTCGGTCAATTATTATTAATGTCAATTAGTATTAGTAATATACTCGGCCAACAATACTATTTTTACGAATAGTAAAACTAAAATCGTAATATTAGTATTAGTTAGTATTAGTAATTAGTAATATATTCGTAAAAATAGTAATAGAAAATTTTAATTCGGTCAATAAGATATAAATGGGATTAAAATTAAAAATCATAATATTAGTTTTAGTATTAGTAATATATTCGTATTTTAATTCGGCCATTAAAAAATACATGAAATTAAAATTAAAAATCGTAATATTAGTATTAGTATTAGTAATATATTCGTAAATTAATTCGATCAATTCGGTCAATAATAAACAAATGAGATTAAAATCGTAATATATAACATTAAATTCGGTCAATTATTATTAATGTCATTAAAACTCATAATAAATAGCATTAAAAATGAATAAATCCTATTAATTGCAGGCAAGACCAATAATAATTCAAACGAATTGTAATACAAATAATATTAAACATAATTTTATAAAGATATATTAAACATAATTTCGTAGTAATATTAATATAAATAAATGAGATTAAAAAATCGTAATAAATAACATTCAATTCGGTCAATTATTATTAATGTCAATAAATAACATTGATTCTAACATACTAAAAATACTTTAAAAATGATTAAATCTTATTAAACATAAATTCGAGAGTATTGAGGCAATTATGAGGAGATTTTTTTGGGCGGGGTCTAGTGATGATAAACAGATTAGTTGGGTCGCTTGGAACGTTATTACTATGCCAAAGAAGTCGGGTGGTTTAGGAATTACTAAGTTGCAAGATGTTAACGATGCGCTTCTTCTTAAATGGGCGTGGCGTTTTAAAAAAGAAGGTAGTTGCCTATGGAAGAAGGTGGTTTTGGGATGTCACGGGTTGAGTAGGACATGGACGATATTACCATGTACTTACTCGGCAAGTGGTTGTTGGAAACAAATAGTTAAAATTGGGGAGAAAAAGATCTGGAATGACAATACTCTTAATAGTTATTTTATTGGAGTTGTGGGTGACGGTTCCACAATTAACTTTTGGGTAGATTCTTGGCTTCGAGAGGAACCGCTCCGTATAACCTACCCAAATTTGTTTAGGCTTGAACGAAATAAATGGGTTACGGTCTCCTCAAGGATTCGTATAGTGGATGGTAACAAAAGCATGGTTTGGGGGTGGAGATCGGCTCCATCCACCCACGATGAACTAAATGAATTATTTAGCCTATTATCCGATATCCATGAGTTTGTTTGGAAGGGTGGTACGGATGAGTGGAGGTGGAAGGGAGACAATAGCGGCATGTATTCTGTTACAAATGCCAAGAAATTGATATCGAACTCTCCTATGCCGGTTAATAATATCCATATGAAATGGAAAGGGTGGGCTCCGTTAAAATGTAAGATCATGGTCTGGAGAGCGTTGCTTAATCGTCTTCCGGCAAGGGTGGAGTTAATCAAACGTGGTTTGGCCTTGCCGAGTGATTCTTGTATCCTCTGTGATTCGGATGTGGAGTCGACAATTCATTTGTTTACCGGATGCTTCTTCTCTGCTGAAGTATGGTCTCGTATTGAGGTATGGTGCCGTTTGGCACCTATTTTTGCTTTCGATGTGGTGGACTTAGTGAAGATAGTTGATACGCAAGCAACAAAGCATTCGAGATACATATTGAGAGGTATTATTTTCACTACCATTTGGGCTTTGTGGAAGGAACGAAATGACAGAATCTTCAAAGGCAAAAGATGTCGAGCTATTGAAGTAGTGGAATATATTAAAACTACGTCTTATTCTTTGTTCCGAAATAGATCTAGATTGAAAGGCATAGTTTGGAACAATTGGTGTAAATATCCTTTGGTCTTGATGTAATGTCGTTTTTGTGCCCGGGGGTCCTTGTTTTGAGGACCACCCGTGGCCTTTTTTGAATGAAAGTTACCTTAAAAAAACATAAATTCGAAAAAAGTAATATGTTAGGACAAAAAGGATTGTTGAAACCATTTTTGTAAACCTTAGTCTAATTCACTTCTGCAAATATCCTAAGTATAGAACTACTGAAGAAAGAAGAGTAAAGTACTGAAGAAGGATTCAACAGTACTGAAGAAGAAGTATCAGAAGTTCTGAAGTCTAACCAGACAGTTCACTGAAGAACTACTGAAGACAAACTACTCATCAGTAGTTTGTCATTCATCAGCTCTTGTTCAAGAATCTTTTTCACCGACTTATGTTTCAGTAGTTTATTAGTTTAATATTACTTTATCTGTTTGTACAAGTTCCAAGAATGCAACTTGTTGCTACTTGCTACAGGCTTGCTTTTTGGCAAGGTTCATGCATATGTAAAGTCTATAAATAGATGGGTTCATCCCTCTGTTTTAGACATTGATTTTAATTGAAACAGAGATCCTTCAAAGCTTATTATTGTTCTTTCCATTTCATTTATTGAGAATCTGTTTGAGTATTTATTATCATTCACATTCAATACTTAGATTCTCATTAAACTTGTCTTTAGTTTTTCAAACATCCAGGGGGAGTAATAACTCCTGTTGATAGTGTAACTTTACTTAATCATTCCGCTGTGCAAATCTGATTGAACTTGCTAAACACATAAGTGTTCACTAGCAAGCAATACATCAAGAGCATTACTGATCCAACAATTGGTATCAGAGCACTGGTTTATCTGATCACATATCAATCTAACACATTGAGAATCAGACACAGGCTCTTATTGATATTCAATAAAGGATTAAAAGTTCACTTTTTATCAACATCCATCACTTTAAGAGATATTTGACAAATCAATACTCTTTAAAATGGATCCTCATAATACTGGTTCTGCCAATAAACCTGCTATGCTAGTAAGAAATGAATATAATATTTGGCAAAGGAGAATGGCGCATACATTATCATAGACCAACATTGGTTGCTGGAAATCTGTGATATATGGTCCTCACAAACTAGTAAATATTAATATGGAAACTAAAGAAGAAATAACAAAAGACCCAAAGGACTATACAGATGATGATTTCCTAAAACTTGAGCTTTATGCTAAAGCTTTCTCTATGTTGGCAATGGCACTCCCAAATGAAATCTACTCTGGCCTATTACATTGTGATAGTGCCAAAGAGCTTTGAGACTACCTCAAAGAACAGTTTGGAGGAACTGAAGAGGTGATTGCCAACACCAGAGAAATCCTGGCTCAACAAAATGAAAATTTTGCTCATATAAATGGGGAAACTTTAACTTAACAATTTGAAAGATTCTCCTTATTAATATCTGAGCTAAAATTAAATGGTCAGACCTACACAACTGTATCTATGCTTCATAGATTTGTCCTAAGATCCTCACCAGACTTTAGTTCCCTCACTCTTACAAAATTGCATGGGAGGTTACTAACTTTTGAAAGATAAATCGATCAAAAGAAAAAGTTGCAAAGTTCTGGTAAAACTGCTGATGACTATCTACCAGGTAGTACAACACTATTGGGACAAGATTCACCTATTTGTTCAAATAGTTTTGAATCTTTTGACCACATTGACATAACTGCTGGGATCTCATCTGAAAGATCATTCCCAGGTTATGACAATGAAGAATACAGTCAAAATCCTGATAACATGTGTTTTATCATGGATGATTTAAAAAATTTCAGCAATGATGACTTAGAAGAAATGGACAGCTTACACCAACTGGCCATGTTAAGTATCAAAACAAACAAATTTTACAAAAGGTCAGGAAGGAAATTTCCAGGACTTAACAGTTCTACAAAAATTGGTTTTGACAAATCTAAACTTAGATGTCACAAGTGTCAGAAGTTGGGACACTTTGCTAGAGAGTGTAGAAGCTCTAGCTACAACCAATCTTAGTCTGGAAATCTGTATAACCCTAGTTATAATAGGAATAATGGAACATAGGGAAGTGCACATTTTGTACAGGCACAAGCTCCACAAATCCAATATGTGCCACAAGTACAATATGTATAGATGCATGCTCAACAGATGCAGAGCCAACAATCAATCCCTCCCATTCCAGCTGCTCAACAGCCTCCACAGACTCAACAACCCTCACAACAAAGCTTGTTCACCTCAGGGTATGTTGACTGGAGCAGTCTTCCTTTTGACACTACAGAGTGTAATCCTGATGCAGACAACAAAATGTTTGACATCAACTGGGGAGAACCTGACAATGACAAAAAGAATTTTGCCTTAATGGCATTTGAGGGCTGCACCTCAAAATCTGCCCTGTCTCAGGTATCAAAAGAATCTTTAATAAAACTTTTTTCAACTTCATGTAAAGAATCTTTTGCTCTCATAAGAGAGACTAATGTGCACTTACAAGGCAAAGCAAATGACTTTGAGAGAAAATTCACTCAGATGAAATGTGATTTAGAAATAAAACTTGCTGCAAAGGCAAAAGAAAATTCTAAATTAACTAACAATGCTATTGAAACCCAAGCACAACTTAAAATCATGATAGATGACCTAGGAAATGTCAGAAAAGAGCTTGCTGACACCAAGGTTACTTGTGAAAAATGGGTAGAATCTTGTAAGGGGTACCAACTGCTGCTAAACAAACAAAGTGCTTTAAATGTTAGGTTTGGCATAGGGTACAATCACACTGAAACACCAACAGATTTTTCCCCCAAAACTACTGAAGATGGGAGAAAAATTGTTTCAGGTGAAACTTCTAAAGAGAAAGAATGCACATCTTTCCATGAAAACTTTCTAAAAACTCACAAAGAAAGTTCTTCAGAAGTACTGATAAAATCTGACTTTAAGCCATCAGTAGTTTCATCTACATTAGGAGTTGAGAACCTGAAAACTACTGATAACCGAAAACCAATCAAGACAGTCAGAAATTTGCCTTTAAATGAAAAAGAAAGGGCAAAAGAATGTGAAATCTGTGGTCTGTTTAACCACAAGACAGAATTTTGCAGATATAGAAGAGGAATTCAGTACAACAAGAAAATTTCACAACTGGTTGTGGGAAAACAAATCAAAATTGATTTTAAAGAAACTTTTTCTCCCAGGAAACAACAACCAGCAAACACCTTTTCTCAGAAAAAGATGAAATCTCAACAAAAATCTTTTTCTCAAAATTCTCTTTCAGTAGTTAGACCTACATCATCAGCAATTTCACAAACTGCTGAGATAAAAGATCTCATGAACATGGTACAACTACTGATGACCAGGGTTGATGCTGGTCCTCATAAGGATACCACCATTGCTCTTAATGAAAAATCCATTGGCAAAAAGACATGGATTCCTCAACCTGGTCAAGAACAAACTGTTAATGTTCTCAAGAGCAAACCCAAAGCCAAACTGGCTTGGGTTCCTAAATCTAACTAAGTTGCTACTTTGTGTAGAGGGTCTCTAGAGGCTTAAATAGCATTTGGTATGTGGACAGTGGAGGCTCAATGCACATGACAGGATGCAGATACCTAATGAACAATTTTATCAGTCAAAGAGAAGGATCTGTATCCTTTGGGAACAATGCCAAGGGATATGTGCTGGGACATGGCAATGTCTCCTCTGGCAAAATACAGTTTGACAAGGTCAATCTGGTTGAAAACCTTGAGTATAACTTGCTAAGTGTGTCTCAAATGTGTGATAAAGGATATTCTTCCTTTTTCACAAAGACAACATGCAAGATCATATCATCAGAAGGCCAGAAGTTGATAGAGAAGATCATTGAAGATCATACTTTGTTGATAGCCAAAAGATGTGGCAATGTCTATGCAGTGGACATTGAAAAGGACAAAGTACTGAACAACACTGCTTGTTTCTTCTCAAAGGCATCAACTTCAGAGACTGATCTCTGGCACATGAGACTTGGCCATGTGAACTTTAAAACCATAAATAAAGTCACAAAAATGGGCTTGGTCAGAGGTCTACCTTTGAAAGTATACCAGTGTCAAGAACACTGTGTATCCTGTTTACAGGGAAAGCAGCATAAGTCCTCCTATAAGTCTATTGAAGAATCAAAAACAACTGCATGCCTTCAACTACTCCATATGGACTTATTTGGGCCTGTAAAAATCATGAGCCTTGGTAAGAAGAAGTACTGCTTGGTCATCATTGATGACTATTCAAGATTCACATGGGTATTCTTCTTATTCTCCAAGGATGAGGCAGCTGAAATCATCAAGTTCTTCATTCTACAAATAGAGAAACAATATTCTCTATCTGTCAAAACCATTAGAAGTGATAATGGGACAGAGTTCAGGAACAAAACTCTGGATGAATTCTGTTTGTCTAAAGGGATTATTAGACAATTCAGTGTTCCCAGAACTCCTGAACAAAATGGTGTGGTAGAAAGGAAGAACAGAACATTAATTGAAGCAGCAAGAACTATGTTAGCTGATTCAGGCCTACCTTTGTATTTCTGGGCTGAAGCAGTTAACACTGCCTGTTATGTTCAAAATAGAGTCCTTGTCAACAAGAGACACTCTAAGTCTGCCTATGAAGTTCTTCATGGCATAAAGCCCCTTTATCTTCTTTTTCAGGGCTTTTGGATGTCAATGTTTCATTCTAAACATTAAAGACTCTATTTCAAAATTTGCTGCTAAAGTTGATTCAGGTTACTTTCTTGGTTATTCTTCCACTAGAAAAGCCTACAAGGTTTTTAATTCAAGAACCAAGATAGTAGAAGAAACACTGAATATCAAGTTCAATGAGTCAAAACACACTCTTATTCCAGCACATCCTGCTAAACTCTTTGACCTTGACAACTTCCACTTTGGACCTGAAAAGACTGTTACTTCATCTAAACCTACTTATTATGGTGATCAAAGGTTTGATGAGGAGGATCCAGCACCATGGACTCCTCAAACAATTATTAAGTCAACTTTCAAGCCTTCAGAAGTTTCACAAACTTCTGATTCAACAACTACTGATGTACAAACTCAAACATCTGCTTCAGCTCCTACAACTACTGAAGACATTCAAACAGCTGAATCAGACATTATAAACCTCAGTGGTTTGTTTGATGAAGTACAAGAGCCACCTACACCTGTCAGTGGTTTACAACAACTGATTGAACACAAAGATCATCCGTTGGAACAAATCATGGGTGATATTGCTTCAGGTGTTCTCACAAGAAACCAGCTTTCCAACTTTTGCTTCTTCTCAGCATTCATTTCTTAGTTGGAACCTAAGAAGTACCAAGAAGCCCTCAAAGACAACAATTGGGTGGAAGCTATGCAAGATGAGTTGCTTCAGTTCAAGAAGCAACAGGTTTGGGAAATCTGTCCCTTACCACCAACCAAGCTACCAATTGGCACAAGATGGGATTTTAGGAACAAACAAGATGAAGCTGGTATGATCATTAAGAACAAGGCAAGACTGGTGGTACAAGGTTACTCTCAAGAAGAAGGAATTGATTATGATGAAACCTTTGCTCCAGTTGCAAGGCTTGAGGCCATCAGGTTATTTCTGGCCTATGCCATTTCCAACAAAATAAAAGTTTTTCAAATGGATGTTAAGAGTGCATTTTTGTATGGAAAGATCAAAGAGGAAGTGTATGTTTGTCAGCCACCTGGGTTTGAGGATCCTTCTCATCCTGAGTGGGTGTACAAACTTGACAAAGCTCTTTATGGGCTTAAACAGGCTCCAAGTGTCACACCCCAACCGATGGCGGAATACATCGGGGCGAGACTTGTGGTAGATTGTTCAAAGACTTCATGACACTAGATTTTGCGACAATATAGTTTAAAGATAGAATTTCATTTATTGTCTAAAAATAGAAATACAAGTAGTTCAAATAACGAAAAATACAACAACAAGAATATGATAACTTGAACTAGAGTGAGTTTCTATGTCCAATCCTAAGTAGTTTTCTTGAATGTCCTGCAATAATTATTTCCTGCAACATGTATAAAATATCCGTCAAAACATAAAGCATTGGTGAGCATACTAGTTTTGGCATACATACATAGTATAATAAAGTTTTACTTATAGGCATATGCAAGAGAACCATACAAACAACGACCAGCCACGAAGAATTTTTCTTAACATGACCCATGTAGGGGGCGGATAGCCAATCCTATAGCGCTCTACATGCAAGGTGGGTTGTCAACTATATGTACATTTGTATGTTAGAGTAAATAATTCTACATAGCATAGCGTACAAGCATATAATAGACTTTAGATTGCGCATGATAGAATTTAGAATATGATAAGACTTTTTAGACTAAGCATAATAGATTGTAGAGTATAAAATCGTTTGAATTTTGATAGTGCTACATGTTGAGCCCAAAGAATAAAGGATAAAAGGGGGGACAAGTATGAACTTTTCTTAGGGTGTGTTATTTAGTTCCCAAAAAACGGGTCTTGAGAATTGAAGATTTTAGCTCCGAATAACTAGAATTAGAAAGGAAAGCGTTTTAGGTTCAAGAGTTGGATTATTAGATTCAAGAGAGTCAAGCAAGCCTTTTAGGCGAACCAAAACACAAACCACCATAAAGGTGATTCGGATGGTCAAAAAAGTCAAGTATTGGTAAGGTAGGGATGTATCCACAAACATTCCAAGTTATTAGATTAGTAGAGTTTTGAAAGTATATATTTTAGTATTTACATAATATAACTATAGGGTTAAAGTAGTGTATGGTGACTTAGTTTGGAAGAGCCTTGGCTTTCCTTTGTCAACCATTAACCATAGCACAAGTCCATATTAAGTTATTGGTGAACTTGGTTGGTATCACTTCAACTAACCTTCTAGTGCATAAAAACAATAGAAGATGAACAACCTTTGAGGCCTCATTTTGGTGTCCTACTCGTCTTCATTTGCCATAGCAAACAAGAGCAAGGTCCTAGAGGTTTCCCCAAGGGGTTAGAAGAAGAAAAGAAGTGAAGAAAGAATAATAAAGTTGGAGTTTATGAGAAAACTCACTTAGAAGTGGACTTCCACACTTGGGATTTCTTTGAAGAATTGGGAGGTTTAGAGAGGATTTAGAAATGAGCAAGTGTTAGAATGGGTAGGAGTGGTGTATTTATAGTTGGGGTGAAGGGGTTGGGTATTTAATGAATTAATTAGGGTGGTTAGAAGTGAATTAAGTGGTAAATATATCTTTAAAAGAAAAAAAAATAACTAATAAAAATGGACGGCACTTGGAATTTGTTGTAGTTATTATTACTTTTTTTTTTAAAAGTCAAATGTCATTGCTTTCTTTTCTTTTAAAAAAAAAAAAACTAAAAGCATTATTTTTATTAATAATATATATGTTTTATTAAAAAAAATATATAAACTAAGATCTTAATGTAACACCCCAACCGATGGCGGAAACATCGAGGTGTCACGTAATGATGATTGTTCAATAGCTCATGGTACTAAATGAAAGTTGAATAATTTTAAATAATTTAAAATTCAGCTTACATTTAGAGATTACAAAAGTTGATTATTATAAACTAGGTCCAAAGCTCCTATGTGTTCCAAGACTTGCACAACTTCCAATAGCAAATAAACCTGAAACATGTTAAGTTGGAAAGATGGGGGGTCAACTATAAATAGTTGGTGAGAATACATAGGTTTTGCATATAGTTGAAAACAATATGTTGTATAGCAATCATAGTTGTAGTATAATAATGAGAAATGACAGAATATGAGTCCGACATGTAACAATGCGTCTTTTGTACAATCAAACCTTGTGT
This sequence comes from Ambrosia x helenae, assembly GCA_030844895.1. Taxonomy (NCBI): domain Eukaryota; kingdom Viridiplantae; phylum Streptophyta; class Magnoliopsida; order Asterales; family Asteraceae; genus Ambrosia; species Ambrosia x helenae. The sequence continues at coordinate 187,079 of JAUTDX010000291.1, read as the reverse complement.
CGACTGAGACCTAACTCGCAAGTTAGTAAAAGTGTAACTGTTATCGATCATCCCTGAATTTATGCGGGGGGATGGGTTTGTCAGACCTATAGCGCTATAATCTAAACAGGCGGCTTGATCAATGTTAATGATTGTACTGTGTCTTTTTGTTACAGTCAAATGATATAATGAGTAAATGATAGTGTAATTGAATCACAAGTTTCAATAATGTAAGAATGAGTAAATGATAGTGTATAAAATGTTTAAACATGTTTCACCCCAAAATGTAAAACAGAAAAAGGGGCTATGTAAACTCACCTTAGGTGCATAATGAGTTCGTGCGTTTTATTGAGCGTGCAAACACTTAGTAATAATGCCTTGGAAAACTCAAAACTAGCTGGAGGAGATAATGACAGATGAAAACTTTAGTATATGGGAGATGGGATAATTGTAACACCCCAACCGATGGCGGAAACATCGAGGTGTCACGTATGAATGATTGTTCAGTAGCTCATGGTAAATAATGAATTTCATTAAATGATTTAAATAAATTACATACAATCGTTCTACAAGAATTCGTACATAAAAATGAATAATACTATGTACACATCTTCAAGCATTAACTCAAATCTTCAAGCAAGTAGAACCTGAAACATGTTAAGTTTGAAAATATTTTGGGTCAACAAAGGTTGGTGAGAATACATAGGTTTTCGAATATAATAGATAATAATAGTTTGTACAACAATCACAGTTGTATAATGATAGAGTATGAGTCCGACATGTAACAATGCGTCTTTGTACAATCAAACCTTGTGTCGACTGAGGCCTAACTCGCAAGTTAGTTAAATGTTGTTACTGTTATCGATCATCCCTGAATTTATGCGGGGGATGGGTTTGTCAGACCTATAGCGCTATAATTTAAACAGGCGGTTTGATCATTGTTAATGATTGTACTGTGTCTTTTTGTTATAGTCAAATGATAGAATGAGTAAATGATAGTGTAGTTGAATCACAAGTTTCAACAATGTAAGAATGAGTAAATGATAGTGTATAAAATGTTTAAACATGTTTCACCCCAAAATGTAAAACAGAAAAAGGGGCTATGTAAACTCACCTTAGCAAAATGTTATGTCTCGTGAAAATTGAATATGTGTTGCCCAACGATGCCAAGTATTACCCTATAATTAAGGTAATAAATATGTCTAAGTCTTTCTAGTCTACAAATATTTTCTAGGGTTTCGAATTGGGGATAAGTGTTCGTTTGATTAATAAATAAAATGTTTAATAAATAAGAGAAATTTGATAAATAAATAAACAATAGTCTTTTTGTAAATTTTAAATTAAAGATGGTCAGAAAAGTTTAATGTTATATAAATTCAGGATAATTTTTGTGGAAATTTATATAATTGTTTTCATATTTTTATAGAATTTTATAAATAAAATAAAATAAACTTGAATTATTTATTATATATATTAAATAAATAATTTTTGGAAAACTAAAAATTGTATGTTAAACTTTTCTACTAGAATAACATAAAATAATTTTTGTAGAATTTTTAAAAGAGTTTTAGTATTTTAAAATGATTTTTTTAAAAAATACAGGGGAATATATATATATATATATATATATATGCTTAAATGAAAAAAAATGTTTGTTGATGCCAAGGATCGAAACCGCGTCAAACCCGGGTCGGGGTTTTAAATCACAAGCCCAGACTAGTTGGTCTGGACCCTGAGAACGAATAATCTTAGTTTAAATTAATTAGATAGTATAAAGGAAAGCTGATTTATAATCTTTTTTAAAAGAAAAGATAAAAATTCGCTTTGTATGGGACTCGAACCCGAGTGACACGGCCGCCCCAAAGTTTTAACAGACCAATGTTTCACCAACTCATCTGGGGTTCAGTTGATGATTAAATTTAGATTTGAAATAACTTTAAATTATGACAGTTCGTGATATTATCCCCTAAATCTTAAAGACTATGAACCCTAGAATTTCAATTAACTCAAAAACAATGTTATCGGCTAATCAATCATGGGGTAAATGATGTATTATGGCCGAATAACAATTAGAAACAAAAAGATTGAGTTCATACCAGACACGCAGCCTCCGATTCGTGGTCAAACAAAAAGTCAAACGAACCCAAAAACTTATCAATTCATGATATATAACGACTGTGAGGTATTTTTGATGGATGGGTTATGAAAATCGGACCTCTTAGGCTCTAATGGAGGATTCAATTTGTAATAAAGCTCACGAATTGTAAGATTGGTGTGATTGATCTATTCCTTATTTATTAACGCGTAATAAGCTTAATTATAGTATGTTTGGAAATTGCGTGTATACTACGCCTACGGATCTGTCAATACATTACTACAAATTAATTAGATGCTTCTTACCATGTTTGCTCCATCAAATGGTCAACTACATAGTTGGTTTTTTTAAAAAAAGAAAATGAATAAGTAGCAGAGTCATTCGAAGGTTGCAGGGGAAAACAATAGGAGTGGGCCTTGGGCCGAGTTTTAGGAATACCTTGATTGGGTGGGCCGAATTTAAAAGTAATGGATTGGGTTTTTGTTTTGGTCGGGTCTGATCCAAGGAAAACAAGTATGGGAGGTGGTGTTAGGGATGGGCGGTTATTTGGGCTGGGTTTTAAATGGGTTTCGAAAGTTTTTTTTTTTTTTTTTTAATAAGTGTGTTTGGGTTATGTGTTTTGGTTGGTTAAAACTTAAGGTAATGATTAAATGAAGTTTGTAAAATAGAATTCAAAGTTGCAATGTATTATTATTATTATTATTATTATTATTATTATTATTATTATTATTATTATTATTATTATTATTATAGAAAATAAAGAGGGCTCAAATATTTAGTTTTTATTGAGCAAGGTTTGTGTTTTACCATTCAAAAAAAAAATAATAATAACTTTGACATGTCTAAAATTTATAGGGATAGAAAATATTGCTTTTATAAAATAAATGTGAATGAGACTTGAAAGAATAAAAAACGGAAATTTTATTATTTCCAAATATTTCAAAATGTTACAGTCTCCCCTACTTTTAGAAACTTCGTCCCGAAGTTATAGGAAAAACACAAGGTTGAGGGTGGTTGGGTAAAAATGAAAATAATTGTGATTTGGGTTATAGCATGACATGAATAGAATAAACTGTCTCGTATTATGTGTGAGTTGATTGACTAAATGAACTACCAAATAACTAGCGTTTACATTTGGTTATCTACCAAAAACCATGATAGAATTTCACACTACCTTAACGTACCTGTAAATTCGTGATTACGTTCCGGACCGCAATCACCAATTTACCTTACATTAGGGTTTTGTGTCCTTCTATTACTTTAACACACATGTAAGTAATGCAGAAATAATCATGTGATTGAACCTTTGTATATAATGAGTCCAACCGTTGAGCAGGGAAAAGACTCTCACCAGTTAGTGAGTAGGAACCTCTACCGATTGTTGAGCAGGTTCGATAGCCCCCACCAGTCGTGGAGCAGGTTGTAGGGCCTCTCCCGACTGTTGGAAAAGCATGATGACCTCTACCAATCGTTGAGTAGGTTATTTGGTACTCAACTAACTGTTGAGCAAGTACTTTATCCTCTATGTAGCATAAATTGCAAATTGTTAATATGTTTAAGTAAGCAAGTTTATAAGTATAACGAGTATAGTATATGAGTTGTAGTTGTATAGATTTAGATAGCAATTAGTTCACATTCAAACAAGCATGCATTCAAGTGTTATGATTATACCATATAAACAATTCTCAGACAAAAATTTCAATACTAGAATTTATTACTTGGATCAAATAGCGTGAATACATAAAGGCAAACAACATTCGAATGGAGGGTCTTGCTGTTAAGTAGCTGGAGGGTCTTGATCTCGGTTTAGTTTAGGGCATCGGTTACGGAAGTGATTTGGGTCTCCACATTCATAGCATTGACCATAGTTATATCTATCAGGACAATTAGGATTAGCAGCCTGAGCAGGGTTGGTTGGTTGGTTGGCATTAGGGTTTGGGGCCTCACGACATGTGTTGACCAGATGGCCATACTTACCACAATTGGTGCACAAGCGACACGCTGAAGCAGTGGGATGATGTCGTTTGCATGTGTTACACAATGGATAGTTTCCTATATAAGGTTTCTTGTTAGAAGCTTGTGTAGTGAGGTTGACATCAGGATCCCTGGCCTTACGCTTCTGGTTCTCAGTAGTTACCGCGGCTACAATACTTGCTTTCTCGCCTTTCCGAACTAAGGTCCCGTTCTTTACGTGATTGTCAGTTAAGGTAGCTGCTAGACGTTTGGCCTCTTCGAGGGTAGCAGGGTTCCTTCCCCATACCGTGTCCTGAATCTGCATGGGTAAACCACCGATATATTTCTCAATGGCTACGGGTAGGGGAGTGACCTTATGGGGCAACAACAGACTGAGCTCATGGAAGCGGGTATTATAAGCAAGGTTTTCCCCACTATCCTGAGCAAGGGTGTGGAACTCGTCATCTAATTTCTTGACCTCGTTACGTGGGCAAAATTCATCTTTCATTATCTCCTTGACTTGATCCCAGGTCATAGTAAGTGCAACTTCAGCTCCTCGGGTGCGTTTTTCCTCGTTCCACCAAGTGAGTGCTCGTCTGTGAAGAACACTCATGGCATAACGGACCTTAAAGTTATCGGGACACTCACTGTTAATGAAGGTATTCTCAATACCCTCGAACAATTGTAGAAGACCAGTAGCTCCTTCCTCTCCACTGAACTTAGGGGGATTACAGGTATTAAAGTGTTTGAGAGTGCAGGCTCGGAGACCATTCCCGTTTCCATTGTGGTTTCCATTACCGTTTGCGTTGCCGTTTCCATTTCCATTACCATTTCCGTTCATCTGGATGACTTGTGCCAGTAAGTTAGGGACCAGAGTCGCTATTTGTTGCGCCATTTGTTGGGAAATGATCGCGGCTAGTTGGGCATCGACACCGTTGTTTTTGTTGTTGTGGTTGTTGTTGTTGTTATGGTTGTCGTGGCTGTTATTGTTGCTATTTCCTTCCTCATGATTACCACCACTGTTATTGCGAGTGCTGCGACGTGGAGGCATGATCTGTAAGAGACACAATGAAATGAATGAGGTAATATAAGGAATTTAATCATTTATTCATTAATTAAAACGAATAAACAAAAATGTTGACTTATCAAAGATTCTAGATTCTAATAACATAGTGAAGACATGCTTTAGTCTATAAGTGAACACTCATCCCGAGAATTCCCAGGTAGGCATCCGGGTCCCTCGTCTGATTGGGATATATGCGCAATGCCATCCTAGACAGAAGACTAAGAATACAGGCGTTCACCCTTCCAGATTGCACGTGTTCGTTATTAAAATTCTAGAACTTCGACGAGATCTCAAGGTGGTTCAGGCTAAACCTGAGGATTTTGTCCTATTAGTCTAAGAGTAGATCCAGTGATGGAGAAGCAATCTTCTTGTAGGGATTAAAGTAGGGATAAGAAGTAGGAGGGAGATAGAGAATAGGAATAAGTAGAGAAGCAAGTAAGAGAAACAAGTACTGGTTAAATCCTATGGTTATAGACTAGATTATTTTTCTAATAACCTAATTCCCTATAACCATGGCTCTGATACCAATCTGTAACACCCAACCGATGGCGGAAACATCGAGGTGTCACGTATGAATGATTGTTCAGTAGCTCATGGTAAATAATGAATTTCATTAAATGATTTAAATAAATTACATACAATCGTTCTACAAGAATTCGTACATCAAAATGAATAATACTATGTACACATTTTCAAGCATTAACTCAAATCTTCAAGCAAGTAGAACCTGAAACATGTTAAGTTTGAAAATATTTTGGGTCAACAAAGGTTGGTGAGAATACATAGGTTTTCGAATATAATAGATAATAATAGTTTGTACAACAATCACAGTTGTATAATGATAGAGTATGAGTCCGACATGTAACAATGCGTCTTTGTACAATCAAACCTTGTGTCGACTGAGGCCTAACTCGCAAGTTAGTTAAATGTTGTTACTGTTATCGATCATCCCTGAATTTATGCGGGGGATGGGTTTGTCAGACCTATAGCGCTATAATCTAAACAGGCGGCTTGATCATTGTTAATGATTGTACTGTGTCTTTTTGTTACAGTCAAATGATAGAATGAGTAAATGATAGTGTAGTTGAATCACAAGTTTCAACAATGTAAGAATGAGTAAATGATAGTGTATAAATGTTTAAACATGTTTCACCCCAAAATGTAAAACAGAAAAAGGGGCTATGTAAACTCACCTTAGCAAAATGTTATGTCTCGTGAAAATAGAATATGTGTTGCCCAACGATGCCAAGTATTACCCTATAATTAAGGTAATAAATATGTCTAAGTCTTTCTAGTCTACAAATATTTTCTAGGGTTTCGAATTGGGGATAAGTGTTCGTTTGATTAATAAATAAAATGTTTAATAAATAAGAGAAATTTGATAAATAAATGAACAATAGTCTTTTTGTAAATTTTAAATTAAAGATGGTCAGAAAAGTTTAATGTTATATAAACTCAGGATAATTTTTGTGGAAATTTATATAATTGTTTTGATATTTTTATAGAATTTTATAAATAAAATAAAATAAACTTGAATTATTTATTATATATATTAAATAAATAATTTTTGGAAAACTAAAAATTGTATGTTAAACTTTTCTACTAGAATAACATAAAATAATTTTTGTAGAATTTATAAAAGAGTTTTAGTATTTTAAAATGAATTTTTAAAAAATACAAGGGAATATATATATATATATATGCTTAAATGAAAAAAAATGTTTGTTGATGCCAAGGATCGAACCCGCGTCAAACCAGTAGGAAAAGATAAGTTGAGTTTGTTGTTTTTAACTACTTTAATTCTAAAACACAAAAGTAACATATGTAAGACTCCAAATACAAAATATAACTATATAAACTATAATTTACCAATCCTAGCATTTTATCTAAATATAATAAGTAATACAGGCGTGTGATCAACATTCCCATTTTCCGACAGTTAGTGTCCCTTTCGGGCATCCTAACATGACAACTATACAAAAAGTTAACACGAATACACACGTTAACCGCTTCAAGTCGTTTATTAGCGAGCAGCTGATATAATCTCACGCAGATCTTCTAAAGATAAGTTAGTCATCGGTTAAGAGTATTCTAACCTCACTAATTCAGGAAAGCGATACCGAATACACAATACAGCCACCTAAACTAGCATAAAGTAGAGCATTTCACAACCTATTCCATTCTACCAACTTTGAATCCAGATCTACTAAGATCGCTATTTTTACCAAAATAACTACCAAAGATCATTAACCGTGTCAAAGACTAGTAACGGCACCATTAGGCTTTTTAAACCCTTTTACGTGCCGGTAAGCATTTTTAACCGTTATTCGACTGACTTTAACCAAACCAATACCTGGTTACAGTTTCATGGCATAAACTATTTAACAAGTTAACTAGTCTACTACCGGACGATTAAACGGACGGTTTTTCAACATTTATCCGCCTAACACATTTGACAATCGCTAAAGTCATTCAAATACAGCTACAAATCCATCAACAACGAAACAAGGTTGCGCTATGATCATCAAGATCTAAACATGAAAAACGCCAAATTTATACAAAATAAGATTACATACTAACGATTGTTTTTTCTACTAACGATTACTAAACAAGATTACTAGACGATAATGTACTACATAAACAACACAAACAAGCTAAAATAAACAGATTTGAATCAACTAAAAGCTTAATAGATCAAACCATAAAACTTGAATGTGATGGATTGGATGATGTTCGATGATCCGGATGAGTTCCCGAGCTCGTTCCTCGCCTTTGCAGCTGCTCACAGGTCCAGAAATTCTCCCCAAATCGCCCAGAGACCACCCAATATTTGATCAATGGGTTTTGCTCTGTTTTTATAGAAAGTTTGATTTTGTGCACGGTCGTGCACTTTATCAAGTTGAGTGATGTGCAAGTGGGCAAGTGGCCTGGCTCGTTTCTGGAAATATCTAGATATTACGCACGGTCGTGCACCATAGGTGCACGGTCGTGCGGGTCTGGTTGTGGCCGAGTGCTGATGGTGCACTGCCTGGTGCACTGGCAGTGCACCCGAGAATCTTGAGTCGCACGGGCACCCGCACGGGAGTGCTGATCAGGGTGTCCGGGAACACCAGCTGCACGCCGAGTCGCACTGGCAGTGCAGCTCATCTGTGTCCGAGCCAAGTAAGTCCGCACGGGCGTGCACCTGAGGTGCACGGCCGTGCACTATTTCCAGACTTAGCTGATTTTGCAGAAACTTTCCGTCTTGTCTGATTTTCGCCCGGTTTCTTCGACTTTGCTCGTGGGACGTCGTTTAAGACCTGCAATAAACATATGAAGCAGTTAAGTACCGAATTCGTGCAATTATGGTCGAAAACGCGTAATTTGGGAGTTAAATCGGGGACTTAAATATGTATATTTTAACGTATATAAAACCTCCCCACACTTGAACTTTGCTTGTCCTCAAGCAAACGACTAAACAGAAATAAACGAAAAACTCGCCAAGTGGCAACAAAGACAAAATATAACCTGTACAGACATTAATAGACAAGCCGACAAAGATATATAAACAGGTGATAAGATAACTAAAAAGCAACGACTCACTTCCGATCTACGAACGCGCAAACCCGTACATGACTCACAATGTTCACACACACTCGGTTTTATTTATGATACATACGTGTAATGTGTATGTGTAAATCGCTCCATTGCCAAGACAATGAATCGTGCAATATCATAAGCTTGTCAAAAGATCTAATCTTCACCAACTAACGTGTGAAAAGGCACAAATCAAGAGGTCTTGTACGGGTTGTAATATCAGGCAAAGGTAAGGGTATGGAATGGATATTTACAGTGACGAATCGGCTAAAACTCGGCGGTTATGTCTAAATAATATCAACTAATACAACTGTACAACACAAACGCGAATATAGGCGATTTTTATTTTAAATCAAGCTAACTTATAATTCTTAACTTTAAAGCTCTAAAAACTGCTCGAACACTGCTAATTCACCCTATTTTAAGGTGTTATATATATATATATATATATATTTTTAACATATATATATATATATATCTATGATATATATAATGAACGAAACTGAAATAATATCAACATACTGGTTCTAAACAGATATACCCGAGAACGAACTATTTACAATACATAAACTAGTTAAACAATAACCTAAACCGAGTTCTAACACAAGGATTTTAAAAGAAAAAGGCTGTTTGGTTTTAGTGGTGAAATGGTGTGGTAAATAAGAAAAACACGGGATTAGGTTCAACATGGTTAACTAGTGGATAATATATGGGTGCAGGAAACAGATAGAACGAAAAGAAAAGGCTAAATCAAAAGGGTATCCTAAATGCCTCAATCATGTTCGTACAATCTCACACGTATCTGGTCTAAACAAGTATACTAGTGACAAGTTCTAAACTGCATAAAACATCCGGCTCACTCGCAAGCATGTCAAAGAAATGTAATCTATTCTAAGGCTCAAACGCTCACGTAACCGGAAGGAAATGGGTGCAAGTGTACGAATCTAACACGCTCGTATCTCATCTGTTTGTCGCGCCTCAAGTTATTTTTATCAAAAATTAGTTAGGCTTGATGTTTGTATGAATATATATATATACACATATATTTACTTATAAGGTTTATATATATATATATATATATATATATACACAAGAGGACAAACATATCAGAACACTTGAAATTCACATTGTCCCCAATGTGACAATAGAAAGCGTTTATGAATTAGCTATCTATAGTGGGAAAAAGGAGAATAATACTCCCCTTGTGTCGAAGAAACGCCCCGGGTAAATAGACGGCATGAGCCCCGATAACGGTGCTCGCCAGTTACCTGCATAATCAACATTCTTGACACAAACAAACTCATCAAACCCATTATTCGCATCCACAAAACAAAATAAAATAAACTAACATACTGAAATAAGGAAAAGAAATAGTTCAAATACAAATACTAAAAAGTCTTGGGTACGCAGACCCGAAAATACAGTACTGAAAGCATGAAATAAAATAAAAGAAGTACTAACAAATGCATGCAATAGATGGTCGTGACTACTGGCCGGCGTCGTCCCCGTGGTGCTGACTGGAGCTTCCTAGCTGGTCGCCAGGAGCACCATAAGGGAATGAGGGAGGGTTACCGAAATAACCCGGATGCACCTGCTCTAACCCAGCGAAAAGGTACTCAAAACTGTGCCTGACATCCTGCTGCACACGATCCATAGTGGACCGCATGTACTGCTGGTCCTGCCTGATCTCCACCTGGTTTGCACCAATGTTGTGCATGTTCAGCTCCATCGCCTGGAACCGCTGGTAGAATTCAGGGTATGTCCGGATGCCTGGAGGCCACTGCTGGTCCTGGGGCTGGAAGTGCTGAGGAGAGTGGTGTGGAATGTCGTGTGGCGCGTCACCACCGCCTCCTGCATGCTGCTCCTGCATCTCCTCATCCTCCTCGTCCTCTGGTGGCACGGGGTCCCAGATAATATCCTGACTAATAAGTCGTGGACCCCCGTCCGTGTCAGCTAGCAGGTTCTGAGCCCTGAGTGATCTAAAGTCCAACATAACCCCATTAGTTTCTAATGTCAGCGTGGCCCTGACCTCGTCGGTCAGAACTCCCAGTGCCACTGCGATCTGGGTGACATACTCCCCTCCATGGATCTCACTCCCGTCCTTGGTGCCCCCAGCAGTGAGAAAGAACTCGGCCATTCGTGCGGCCAAGTTCAGCGGGGCACCCTCATAAAAATGATACAAGTAGAGAAGGTCGGGAGTGGGACAGTTCCCCGAACTGTCCTTTCGGCCACAGATCGTGTGGCTGAACACATGGTGCAAGAGGCGGAGTAGCGGGTCCTTAATCCTAGTGGCCTTGGCAGACCTTGGATTATAAGGTCCACCAACGGCAATGGATGCCCAAAATGCGGCCCGCTCGTCATTATCCACGAAACTGTGGATCCCGCAAAAATCTTCAGAGTTGGTCTCCAAATGCTCATAGATCCCGAGCTTCCTTCCCAGTCGCGCAACCGACCAATGGTACCATTCTCTACAAAGCCTAAACCGAATGTCTTTCGAATGGAAGTCCTTATACAACCCCTCCTTTGGTTTTTTGTAAGAGAAGGATGATAAGAACTCGATCGTAATTTCTCTGTAGACATGCTGGTTTATACTCAGCAGTTTCGCCATCTGTGGCGAGACAAATCCATCATATCTTTCACGCTGATTCAGCGTGGTGAGTAGGTCTAAGTTAAGCCGAATAGGAACACCGAATGAGTTCCTCCTAGCCCGGAGCTTCATGAACTTGTCGATACATGGCCCTTCCCTTTTGTCACGGTTGTCAAAGCCGAGGTAGACGTGGGCCATCTGCATGCAAAAATTAATATACAGCTGTTAGTACACAAAAAACGGAGGTCCCGGATGTCAAAAACGGACCTGCGCGCATTCTGACCCAATTCTGGATCTGATGCACAGCCGTGCGCTTATGGTGCACGGTCGTGCACCCTTGGCCCATGGTCAGATCAGAGGCTTCACGCCAGGTTGCACTGGCAGTGCAGCCCTGCTTTCTCGGCCCGCACGGTCATGCGCACGACCGTGCAGCTGACCGTGCACACTCCCATACTTTCAAAAAATTTCACATCAGCACCCAAATCTCTTATATTTTTCAAATAAACTCATAATGACAATGATTTGGGCTTGGGTGTGCACGGTTTCAACATCAACAACAACAAAAAATAAAAACTACTTTAAACTAAAAAGTAAACAAAATTAGTGGGTTTATTAAATTTTATGAAGAAACCCCAAATCTTGCCCTATAATACGAAAATAGAACACATTTAATCTAAAAATTCAAAATACAAGTGCAAAATTATGAAGGGATTCGTACCTTGGTTGATTTGGAAGGAAAGGAGTGAAGATTTTAGGCTAAAGATGATGAACAATCGGTTTTTTTGAAGTGTGGAACGAGGGTGCAGCTGGTAGTGCTTATGTTTTTAGGGTTATGAAGTTAAGATGTTTAAATACCCATGAAATTGGGCTGGGCTTTTTGGCCCGCACGGTCTGCCGCACGGTCGTGCGCATGACCGTGCACATCCTTCGCACTACCCTTGCACTCCCAGTGCACTGGGTCATGCACGGTCAGCTGCACGGGAGTGCGCTTGACCGTGCACGACCTGCAGACTTGCAGTTTCTTGGCTGCAAGTGTCCCATTTTGTCCGAAATCATCATTATAGCTAAGTTAAACCTGTTTGGCGACTATTTGCGCTTCATTGCTCCTTCCGGCTCTGATCATACTCGTACGAACCTGCACATGACTCGAAACAACGTTAAACTACGAAAAGCAATAAATATTTACACTAATTACATATTTACCCTTTGGCGCGCCCATACACGCCGTGCTATATTTATTAACGAGTCGCTAGCTAGACTCACTTCCCCACACTTATTAGGCGCGCGGGTCGTAGAGATCGATCATCTCCACGGATTTGTCAACCGTCCCGTCAATGTAAACTTTCAGGCGATGACCGTTGACCTTGAAAGTCACACCCTCCGAATTTTCAATCGAGACAGTTCCGTAAGGATATACTTCCTTAACAGTGTACGGTCCTGTCCATCGGGATTTCAACTTTCCTAGAAAGAGACGCAGGCGCGAGTTGTAAAGTAGGACCAAGTCACCTACCTGAAAATCTTCTCGGTGTTTCAGGCGACTGTCGTGCAATCTCTTTGTGCGCTCTTTATACAATATCGAGCTCTCATAGGCTTGTTGCCTAAGCTCTTCTAGCTCATGGATCTGCAAGAAACGGGTCTCACCGCCGGTCTTAAGATCCAAATTCGCTGTTTTAAGAGCCCAGAATGCCTTATGTTCTAACTCGACAGGGAGATGACACGCCTTGCCATAGACAAGCCGAAAGGGAGTCGTCCTAATAGGCGTCTTGTAGGCAGTCCTAAAGGCCTATAACGCGTCATCCAGCTTGTCCGCCCAATCCTTGCGGTTTTGATTAACTGGCCGCTCAAGGATTCGCTTCAATCCACAGTTAGTGACCTCCACCTGTCCACTTGTCTATGGATGATACAGGGTGGATAATCTGTGGTGGACACCATAACGTGCTAACGCGCGATCAAGCTACGCATTGCAGAAATGTGTACCATGATCACTAATCAGTGCCTTTGGGGCACCAAACCGCGAGAACAAGCTCCTAACAAACCTCACTACAACTCGGGCATCATTTGTGGGTAAGGCTTGCGCCTTGGCCCACTTTGAAACGTAATCAACAGCCACAAGTATATATCAATTGCCCCGTGAGGAGGGGAATGGTCCCATGAAGTCAATGCCCCAAATGTCAAAGACTTCACATACTTGGATGGGGTTCTGCGGCATTTGGTCGCGTGCCGATATGTTCGTCGCCCTCTGGCACGAATCACATGCACCAACCAATATCTGAGAGTCACGAAAGAGTGTGGGCTAGTAAAACCCGGAGTCTAACACTTTCTTAGCAGTGTAATTCGCTCCATGGTGACCTCTGGTAGGCCCCTCGTGACAGTCGCGCAAGATCTGCGCCGCCTCTACCCCGAACACGCAACGGCGAACCAGCTGATCCGCCCCGACCCGGAACAAAAATGGGTCGTCCCAGAAGTAATGCTTAAGGTCCGCGAAGAACTTCCTCTTTTGCTGGTGCGACAATCCTTTGATAAGGATCCCGCACGCGAGGTAGTTCGCAAAATCCGCAAACCATGGCGATACATCTTCCACCGACTCGACACTCATCAAGAACTCGTGGGGAAAATTGTCATTAATGGTATCCCACGCGGAGTTCTCGGCATCTTCATGCTCGAGTCTGGACAGATGGTCAGCCGCAACATTCAGGGCACCCTTCTTGTCCTGAATCTCTATATCAAACTCCTGCAGCAACAGGATCCACCTAATCAGGCGCGGTTTCGCGTTCTGTTTGCTAAAAAGGTATCGGATCGCTGCATGGTCCGTATAGACAGTGGTCTTCGACAGCACCAAATAAGATCTAAACTTGTCGAATGCAAATACTACAGCTAGAAGCTCTTTCTCCGTGGTGGTGTAATGCTCCTGAGCATCATGAAGAGTCTTGCTAGCGTAGTAGATCGGGTGGAAGTGCTTGTCCTTCCGCTGTCCCAAGACCGCCCCTATCGCGAAGTCACTCGCGTCGCACATAATCTCGAATGGCAGCTCCCAGTCGGGTGCTACCAATATAGGGGCCTCCACAAGCAAACATTTCAAAAGCCCGAAGGCTTTCACACATTCTGCACCAAACACAAACGGTGCATCCTTTTCCAACAGACGGGTCATCGGACGGGCGATCTTTGAGAAATCTTTGATGAATCGCCTGTAAAATCCCGCATGACCCAAACAACTACGGATCGCTCTAACAGAGGAGGGTGGAGGGAGCCTAGAAATGATATCCACTTTGGCCGGGTCAACCTCCAACCCACTTTGGGAGACCTTATGCCCCAGGACTATTCCTTCCTTCACCATGAAGTGGCATTTTTCCCAGTTGAGCACAAGACTGGTCTCCTCACACCTCTGAAGCATCCGCTCCAGATTCCCTAGACATTGATCGAATGAGCTCCCGAAGACTGAAAAATCATCCATGAATACCTCCATGGAGTCCTCGATCATGCCGTGAAAAATGGCAACCATGCAACGCTGGAAGGTCGTCGGCGCATTGCACAGCCCGAACGGCATACGCCTGTAGGCGAATGTGCCAAAAGGGCATGTGAAAGTCGTCTTATCCTGGTCCACAGGATCGATAGGGATCTGAAAGTATCCAGAGAAACCATCAAGGAAACAGTAGTACAACTTCCCCGACAGTCGTTCCAACATCTGATCGATGAATGGAAGCGGGAAGTGATCCTTGCGGGTGGCGTCATTGAGCTTGCGGTAGTCAATGCAAACTCTCCACCCCGTGACGGTCCTCGTAGGAATCAACTCATTCCTATCATTCGTGACAACCGTCATGCCATCCTTCTTGGGCACGACGTGCACAGGACTAACCCAAACAGAACCCGAGATCGGATATATCAATCCAGCATCAAGCAACTTAATGACCTCGGACTTAACAACTTCTTGCATGTTCGTGTTCAGACGCCTTTGGTGCTGCGCACAAGGCTTATAGACATCTTCCATCAAGATTTTATGAGTACAGAATGAGGGATTAATCCCCTTGATGTCCATGATCTTCCAGGCGATTGCCTTCTTATGAAGTTTAAGCACACGAAGCAACTCGGTCTTTTCAACTGCAGATAGAGAAGATGAAATGATAACAGGCAGACGACCCTCCTTGTCAAGGAATGCATACTCCAGATGCGGTGGAAGCTCCTTCAGCTCTAACGACGGCGGATCCTCAACAGACGGCTTTGACTTATCGCTGTCCTCTCGCTCAATCTCCACGAAACGCTCCGTGCTCTGGGAACTATCATCACCGATCTGATAGACCGGCTGCTCATCTCTATGGCCCTCCTTCATAATGCCATCTAAGTCCCCACACAACAGGTGTGTGCCCGAAACATTTCCCTCTATCGTGCCTCGAAAGTGAGAACTGACACACTGGTCTACTATATCAAGATAGTATAGTGTGTCGTCCTGACTCTCGGGATGACGCATTGACCTTTGAACATCAAAAGTCACATGCTCATCATTCACTCGGAGTGTGATTTGGCCCGCAGCCACGTCAACAATCGTCCTAGCCGTGTTAAGGAAAGGACGTCCGAGGATCAGAGGCACTTTAGAGTCCTCATCCATATCAAGGATGACAAAATCCACCAGGAATACAAATTTGTCAATTTTGACAAGCATATTCTCAACAAATCCCCGAGGATATTTGATCGAACGATCAGCAAGACGAATACTCATCCTGGTGGGTGAAGGCTCACCCAGATCCAGCTTCTCAAAAACCTTATAAGGCATAAGGTTAATGCTCGCACCCAAGTCTGCCAATGCATTACTGACAGACATGTTCCCTATCAGACAAGGGATGGTGAAACTACCTGGATCTCCCATCTTCATGGGTAGTCTATTCTGTAGGATTGCAGAGCAGTTTTCGTTCAAAAGCACACAGGACAGGTCCTCAAGTTTTTGCTTATTGGTGAGGATGTCCTTCAGGAATTTGGCATACTTAGGCATCTGTGCCAAGGCCTCCACAAACGGGATGTTTATATGTAGCTGTTTGAACAGCTCGAGAAATTTCCCGTATTGCGCCTCGTCTTTCTGTTTCCTAAGTCTGCCAGGGTATGGAACAGGAGGAGTGTAGTCAGTGACTGGCTTCGGCAACTGTGCTGTACTTGCTGGGACTCGCCTAGCGTGCACCTCGTCCGAAGACTCAGTCTGGACCGTCTCAGTGATCGGTGGTGAGCCCGATGTGTCAGGTCCCGTGGTTTTACCACTCCTCGTCATAATGGCATTTACATGCACCCTCGGATTAGGCTCAGTGTTGCCCGGGAGATTGCCCTGCTGTCTCTCGGACATCATCTTCGCCATCTGGCCTACCTGGTTTTCTATGGCCTGCATGGACGCCTTTTGCCCCCTCATCTCTCCTTCGTAATTGGAGAAGATTTCCTCGTGTTGCTGGTAGCGCTGCTCAGCAATTTGGTTGGAATTTGTTGTGTTAGTGAGGAGTTGAAACATCATCTCCTCCAACCTAGACGTACCGCCCTGGGCGTGCTGCTGGGAACTGCTCCTGACGCCCTGGGTCTGGTACTGGTTCGGTTTGGGTTGGTAGGATTGGCCATGAGATTGGTAAGGCTGTTGTTGTTGGGACTGCAGGGATTGGTGAGATTGGTGTGGTGCAAATGCTCTTTGCTGAAATCCGAGAGGGTTCTGGTTCGAAATACAAGATCTCCACCCGAAGTTTGGGTGATTCCTCCATCCCGGATTGTAAGTGTTACTGTAGGGGTTATTTTGGGGTCTCGACTGATTCACCATGTAAGCCACATCCTCGTGGCCAGTATACATAACCCCCTGAGCACACGAGCCAGGCTCGTGAGATACTCCACACTGATCACACAGACTTTGGGCCTGGGCAACACTTTGTTGAGATCTGTCAAATCTCGTGCCCAACGCCTCTATCTGTGCGGAAATGGACGTGTAGTTATCCACGGCATGTACACCCGATCGGGCAGAAGAAGACCTTGATCGGTCACTCTTTCGAGATTTTGACTTTTGGGACGCCTTTTCGATAATGGCCCATGCTTCATTGGGGGACTTTGTTCCGATGTCCCCGCCAGCATATACATCTAGGCGTTCCTGTGAGTCAAACTCGAGTCCCTGATAGAACATTTGCACCAGATGTCTTTTTGAGATATCATGGTGCGGGACGCTCAAGAGTAGGTCTTTAAATCTCTCCCACGCGGTGTGTAATGATTCCTCGTCATCTTGACGAAACGTCATGATGCGATTTCTCAATTTTTGTGTCTTTTCAGGAGGAAAGTATTGCTGCATGAATTGTTGGGACAACCCTGCCCAGGTCGTGATCGACCCTGCGGGTTGTGACAGAAGCCAAGTCCGGGCTTTGTCCCGCAGTGAGAATGGGAAGAGTCTGAGACGGATAACATCATCGGAGATGCCCGTCATCTTAAAGGTGGCTAAAACCTCTAAGAATGCAGCAATATGTCGGCCTGGATCCTCGTGCTCCAGTCCACCGAATTGCACCGAGTTTTGTATCATGTTCACGATACTTGATTTGATCTCGAAATGGTCAGCCAAAATAGCCGACCGGACGATACTCGGTGCGAGTCCTTCTCCTCCTGGACGACCACTATCATTCAGCGGAATGTCGTCATCCGCCATGATAATGTCACTGTGGGCTTCCGACCCCTCGTCGTCAGCCAGATCGTGCCTCGCCTCGTCAATTGGGACCTCAACTAAAGGAGTAGAAATAGAAATATCAGAAACAAGACGCAACTTATGAAGTCTAATCCTCTCGCTTCTCCTCAGGCGCCTTAGCTCCTCGTCAGACAGATCACCAGAAGACCCAGGGTTTGTGGACATCAACCTGCATGTAAGAATGATACAATTGCAACAGGCGAATATATGACAAACCCAAAAAGGCGATAAAAGACAGAAAAATAAATAAATGAAATAAAGAATCAATAAATTCATGCGAAAAATAACGGAAAGCAAATATATTCAAGAAAATCAAATATAAACTAATAGAATCAATAAAATGAACAGAAATAAGCAGACTAAGCCTAAAACTATACAAAGAATGAAATTAATAATTAGTCCGAATACGAACAAATAAATCTAATTAATCAAATAACGAACAAATCAAATTCATAGACAAACCAATTAATCCAATATTCAATAAATTAAATCTATCAACATCCTAATGAACGAAAAATCAAATCAAACAATCCTATAAGCAGATAAATGAACGAATCTATATGCAACCTATAAACCAATCTAAAATTAATCCAAATTATCTATAGACAGATAAATTTAATAAAAATTCAAATAATCATATATGCAAATAAATGAAAGAAATAACGAATCAAAGAAGTATAAAAAAGTATTCACAAGCATGTACACTGGTAAAAAGTTGACTCGGTTCGTTCCTAATGCTCGTCGCGTCCCCGGCAGCGGCGCCAAAAACTTGACGTGTGCGAATATACACATAATTTTACAATGAAATAACACACGTTTTGCTTTAATATTTATAAAAAATGGTTTAGACCTTAATATTAAAACACACACAATAGGGCAAGTGTACCCTGTCATATATGTAGTAACGTACAGATAAGAACCAGATATCGATCCATGGACGCGCGCGGAGCAATAATACTAAAACTCTGTCCTCGATTTACCAGTAGGAAAAGATAAGTTGAGTTTGTTGTTTTTAACTACTTTAATTCTAAAACACAAAAGTAACATATGTAAGACTCCAAATACAAAATATAACTATATAAACTATAATTTACCGATCCTAGCACGTTATCTAAATATAATAAGTAATACAGGCGTGTGATCAACATTCCCATTTTCCGACAGTTAGTGTCACTTTCGGGCATCCTAACATGACAACTATACAGAAAGTTAACACGAATACACACGTTAACCGCTTCAAGTCGTTTATTAGCGAGCAGCTGATATAATCTCACGCAGATCTTCTAAAGATAAGTTAGTCATCGGTTAAGAGTATTCTAACCTCACTAATTCAGGAAAGCGATACCGAATACACAATACAGCCACCTAAACTAGCATAAAGTAGAGCATTTCACAACCTATTCCATTCTACCAACTTTGAACCCAGATCTACTAAGATCGCTATTTTTACCAAAATAACTACCAAAGATCATTAACCGTGTCAAAGACTAGTAACGGCACCATTAGGCTTTTTAAACCCTTTTACATGCCGGTAAGCATTTTTAACCATTATTCGACTGACTTTAACCAAACCAATACCCGGTTACAGTTTCATGGCATAAACTATTTAACAAGTTAACTAGTCTACTACCGGACGATTAAACGGATCGTTTTTCAACATTTATCCGCCTAACACATTCGACAATCGCTAAAGTCATTCAAATACAGTTACAAATCCATCAACAACGAAACAAGGTTGCGCTATGATCATCAAGATCTAAACATGAAAAACACCAAATTTATACAAAATAAGATTACAACTAACGATTGTTTTTCTACTAACGATTACTAAACAAGATTACTAGACGATAATGTACTACATAAACAACACAAACAAGCTAAAACAAACAGATTTGAATCAACTAAAAGCATAATAGATCAAACCATAAAACTTGAATGTGATGGATTGGATGATGTTCGATGATCCGGATGAGTTCCCGAGCTCGTTCTTCGCCTTTGCAGCTGCTCACAGGTCCAGAAATTCGCCCCAAATCGCCCAGAGACCACCCAATATTTGATCAGTGGGTTTTGCTCTGTTTTTATAGAAAGTTTGATTTTGTGCACGGCCGTGCGCATAAAGTGCACGGCCGTGAACTTTATCAAGTTGAGTGACGTGCAAGTCGGCAAGTGGCCTGGATCGTTTCTGGAAATATCTAGATATTACGCACGGTCGTGCGGGTCTGGTTGTGGCCGAGTGCTGATGGTGCACTGGCAGTGCACCCGAGAATCTTGAGTCGCACGGGCACCCGCACGGGAGTGCTGATCAGGGTGTCCGGGAACACCAGCTGCACGCCAAGTCGCACTGGCAGTGCAGCTCATCTGTGTCCGAGCCAAGCAAGTCCGCACGGGCGTGCACCTGAGGTGCACGGCCGTTCACTATTTCCAGACTTAGCTTATTTTGCAGAAACTTTCCGTCTTGTCTGATTTTCGCCCGGTTTCTTCGACTTTGCTCGTGGGACGTCGTTTAAGACCTGCAATAAACATATGAAGCGGTTAAGTACCGAATTCGTGCAATTATGGTCGAAAACGCGTAATTTGGGAGTTAAATCGGGGACCTAAATATGTATATTTTAACGTATATCAGAAAACAAGTATGGGAGGTGGTGTTAGGGATGGGCCGGTTCTTTGGGCTGGGTTTTAAATGGGTTTCGAAAGTTTTTTTTTTTTTTTAATAAGTGTGTTTGGGTTATGTGTTTTGGTTGGTTAAAACTTAAGGTAATGATTAAATGAAGTTTGTAAAATAGAATTCAAAGTTGCAATGTATTATTATTATTAAAGATATTCTAATTATCAAAGGAAATGTGCAATGTCATGTTGTACTCTATGCTTAGATGGTTTTTTAGTCAAACCTATGTACTACTGATGGTTTTGTTTTCTATCTACCACGTATCTTACCTGCCACGTATGGTCTTCTTCCTTTCCATTACTTGACAACAGAAGACACACATATCAACATAATCAAGATCAAGATTGTATCTCCCTTTCTCTTTCACGATGGAACAACCGGTCGTTCGCTCATTCGTGTTTGTCATCATTGTAAGAGGTTTTCCTTAATCTCTTTTGTTTGTTTATTTATTTCTTCTTCGATTTCTTAGCTTTTTGTTTATAAATTGTTCAGGCTTTGTTCTGATTGTAAGGTGATTCCGTCCAGGTATTTTTTTTCACCTGTTTTTTATGTGTTTTGCCTATTTTGTATTTTTTTTTGTTTTTTTGTTGGGGATGAAACTGTTGCATGTGCTTCGATTGTTGTTTGTTTTGTTGGATTGTTGGTTGATTGCTATTTGTTTTGTTAAGCATTTAACATTTGGAAGGGGGAAGAGGAACCAGATCCTAATTCATCACATTTATGTTTGTAGATTTAATCTTACTGGGTTATAACTGTTTAATTAGTTGTGTTTGATTTGATTTGATGAATTGTAGTTTACACGTTTATAAATCTGTATAGATTTTGTAGGTTTTTTGGTTGAGCATTTTGTTAGTGTTATAAATAAGAAATAGAGATCTGAATATGATTTCTGGATTATTGTCTTATTGAATGTTGTTATTATTCTGTATGATGTGTTAGGGTTATGGATTGAATTGGATTAATGTGTTTGAGTAAAGATGAAATAAATAGCTAATAATTTGTTGATTTGGTAAAATAGATGATCGTATGTTTCGAGTGCTGCCGCTACGCTCGGTGTTTAAAAATATCTTTGTATAAGAAATGTTTATAATAGTTTTATATCGTAATATATGTTCTTGCAGTATGTGTTCAAGCATACATGTCGCATTTATAATGACACTATTTGCAGCTTTAGTTTATCATGATTATTGCTATACAATTTTATTTTATTGTTTTATAACTTTGAAACTTGATTGGATTTATTAGTAGTGGTAGCGGTAGACGTCATGGTGGTAGTCGTAGTGGTAGTGGTAGTCGTAAGTGGTAGCGGTAGGTGGTGACAGTAGTAGTAGTGGTAGGTGGTGGTGGTAGTAGTAGTAGTGGTAAGTGGTGGTGGTTGTAGTAGTAGTAGGAGGTCGTAGTGGTTGACAACGGCGAAACATAATAGGGGCAAGGGGGTTGTTAAAGTGCGAGAGAAGAGAAATGTAAAGATAGATGGTCCTTTTTCGTGGTCTGGCGAACTGTAGCTTAGGTTAGGTGAAGAAGAAACAGGGATTTAAGAGTCTATATTTTAATTATTTTCCTCACAGATCAATGCTGGTAATTTTAACTCGGTAATTGTAGGCGGCCCTGATGGTGGCGGCAAAGTTCTATGGGGTTTTAGACTCATGATTTCTGGTATGATTACTGATTATACGTTATTGTCCCTCACAGATCAACGTTGGTAATTTTAGCTCGGTAACTGTAGATGGCTTTGATGGTGGCAGAGGAGTTTTCTAGGGTAACGACAAAGCTTTCAGGTGATGATTTGAGGTATGATTAAAAATTATATGTTATTGTTCCTATGAAATAAAGATACACGGAAAAGAAAGATAATAGGGAAAAAGTTAAGAGTTATGATATTGAAAAACATACAATATAAGAAGAGAAGGTTTAAAGAAATAGCGATTCCAGAAACAGGAGTTTGACAAGAAATTAAAGTTTGCTATAGTGCGTTAGATGCATGAGGCTTTCTAGAATACGCTTCATAGGAGATGGTGACATCTTGAAGCGGCATTAGGTGGCGGGTTTTTGCTTGAGGGGGCACTTCTGTAAAGAAACGAAATCTCACAAATTGGGTAGTTTATGCTTTTTATATACCTATACTGTGTGTATATCTTTTTGTGATCTTAATTTTGGGTGTTTTAAGGATTAGCAAAGAGGAAACATTGTCTAGAATTAGTTTATAAAAGAATCTCCATATGATTTATATAGTAAAAACATGCACTTTTGACATACATTAGTATTATAGTGTTAAGTATATGCCATAGACAAAGTGTAATGTAGGTAGCAAAAACTCAAGAAAGCGAGCAGTCCAATCTGAAATCAGATTACGTGGATATAATTAAGCATGTTTTTATCGGACAGTTACATTCCCTTATGGAAAGGTTAAAGTTAATTTCATGTGTAATAAGAAACAGAGAATTAGTAAGGTAAAGGGACAACTGTCACGTTGCACATTATGTGATTCAACTCTATGAAAGAGGACAATGCTAAAGATAAATGGGTGGAATACTTTGGTAAGCTGTTAAAATGTTTGTAGTTGCGGAATATTCTGTAGAACTTGATAATTATTTTATGACATTAACCGAAGGTAAAAAGATTTATTTGGTGCAGTATTTTCATTTACTTCCTTGTATTATTAACAAGTTGTTTCTGTTTTAAGTTCGACTGTAATTAACCTTTTTTTTGTAGAAGTGATTCTATGACATCAAATGACCAGTAGCCAGGACCAGTCTAAACAAACAGTATCTTAAACCATTTAACATTGGTCTGTTCGGGATGTAAGCTCACCTTTGTGCATGTTTTTCTCAACTCATGTTAGCAGACCATTAGAAACTGCTTTTCAAAAATTACGTTCTTGCCCCTGTAGAAACATCATCTTATGTCTTCAATATTCCATTGACACATGTAACCTTCAGCCCTTTGTAATAACTTTGCCTACAGAATCATCATTTGGCTTAAATGCACAATACATGAAAACACATTACTGACATAATTTGTTTAGTAATAGAAATTGGTTTATAATATGGTTATAAGTTAATTATGATCTTCACATACTATTAATGAAATATGATATTGTATGCATCTAACCATTTGGTGTTACTGCTATTGTTATTTGTCCGTTATGCTAAATTCAAGTCGCTTGACCTTTCGTCAAATTTGCAACGTGCGGTGAGTCGCATTCGAGTCAGTTAATTTATGACGCCGCCGCAACGCGCGGCGGGTCACATTTCTAGATATTATAGAAAATAAAGAGGGCTCAAATATTTAGTTTTTATTGAGCAAGGTTTGTGTTTTACCATTCAAAAAACTAATAATAATAATAATAACTTTGACATGTCTAAAATTTATAGGGATAGAAAATATTGCTTTTATAAAATAAATGTGAATGAGACTTGAATGAATAAAAACGGAAATTTTATTATTTCCAAATATTTCAAAATGTTACAATAATAATGTTTTTTTTTTTGAATGGTACAAAGAGTTGAATGGTAGACTAGTGTATTTATAGTGTAAAATTTGGAGTTGTAATTAGGGGCTACTTTGACTAGGCTAGAATTTAGGAACAACTTTGACTTGACTAGAAGACCATATTTACTAACACTTTGACTTGACTAGGAGACCATATTTACTAACACTTTGACTTGACTTGACTAGGAGACTACGTTTGACTTTTCAGGTTTGACTAAGGGACCTTGAAAGGGTTTAAGTTTAATTGGTTTTAATTAACATCACAAAACACCAAATGGTGTGTGGTTTGTTATTGGTCTGACCCTACAGTATCCCTTTCCACTTATCATTAGTGTTTATATATAGGGTGTACCGCAGCTAACCCATCACACCTCTGATACTTCGAAAACATACGGGGTATCTCCCAAAACCTTAATAGAATTTCACACTACCTTAATGTACCTGTAAATTCATGATTACGTTCCGGACCGCAATCACCAATTTACCTTACATTAGGGTTTTGTGTCCTTCTATGACTCTAAACACACATGTAAGTAATGCAAAATAGCCTTGTTATTGAATCGTATACAATGTATCCAAAAATAAGTCCAACTATTGAGTAGGAAAAAGACCTCTACCAGTCAGTGAGTAAGAACCTCTACCGATTGTTGAGCAGGTGCGATAGCCTCTACCAGTCGTTGAGCAGGTTGTAGGGCCTCTACCGACTGTTGAGCAGGCATGATGACCTCTACCAATCGTTGAGTAGGTTATTTGGTACTCTACTAACTGTTGAGCAAGTACTTCATCCTCTATCAGTTGTTTAATTAAGTGTACCAATTATTACACACATGAATTGCAAATTGATAATATGTACATGTTAGCAATCAAGTATCAAGTATAGCATGCGAGTTGAAATAGAGTTGCCCTAGACAAGGTTAATGACTCTAGGTATGTCTCTAGAAATTGGTTTATGTTCCATGCTTTCAGTATTATGAATAATCAGATGTTCAAGTAGATAATCAAATCCTCATGTATAACTAAGGATTAAGTTTGATGCAACTCATGATCAAGTTTCAATAGTTTGGTTATTATGAGTATCTAGTGAATGTTCAAGAAGGTAAATATTATGAATTTAGTTCTTGGGAGGAGGATGAAGAACTCAAAATATCATCAAAGTTATGAAAGATAGTGAAAGTGAAAGTAGTAAATAAAGGGTTTATTTTTATAGGTTTTCAAAGAGGCACAAAATAGTAAGGAGATTTTCTAGCAGCATGGATCGTGGGGTGTAAATAATAAAATCGAGTATAGGAGAAAACACGATCGTGGTGACACTAAAAATCGTAAAAGTTTGATCATGTTGAAAATAAGTAGGTGTCAAATGGGGAATTTGGAGACTAAGTTTTGTCTCTGTAGAAGGAAAGATTATATTTTCAAAATGGGTTTGTGTATAATGCAAAAGTCGTTAAATAGTACGTATTAAGTGAGCTTAGATCAGATTATCCCAGTTAGTCAAAGATTTTAAACACGACATTAGGTTTTATAGATCAAGGTGACATTATATCGAAAGTCCTTTGTTATGTTAATGAATAAACATTTGAATTAGAAATTAAGTTTAAGGACATATTTTGACAAAATATGTATTTTCCATAGTTTATAGGTGATGAAAATTTGACAGTATAAAGAAATATTTAGTGTGGTGCTAAAGTATGAGGTTATAGTTTAAAAGTATATAATATGTTGAGAAAGAAAATAATATGATTTGGGTAGGGTATTGAAAATATTTAAACAAGTGGCTAAGATGGTAAGGTGTGATTGTGAAATTCATATATGATTATGAAATGAGATTGATTTAAGCTTTAAAATTTTGAGATTTTAGTGCTTAGTTTAAGGAAAGTGAGTGTAATCATTTATTCATTAATTAAAACGAATAAACGAAAACGTTGACTTATCAAAACTTCTAGATTCTAATAACATAGTGAAGACATGCTTTAGCCTATAAGTGAACACTCATCCCGAGAATTCCCAGGTAGGCATCCAGGTCCCTCGTCTGATTGGGATTTATGCGCAATGCCAGTCCTAAACAGAAAACTCAGAATACAGGCGTTCACCCTTTCAGATTGCACGTGTTCGTTATTAAAATCTAGAACTTCGATGAGATCTTCAAGGTGGTTCAGGCTAAACCTGAGGATTTGTCCTATTAGTCTAAGAGTAGATCTTGTGATGGAGAACAATCTTCTTGTAGGGACTAAAGTAGGGATAAGAAGGAGGAGGGAGATAGAGAATAGAAAAAAGTAGGGTTGCAAGTAAAAGGAGCAAGTACTGATTATAATCCTATGGTTATAGACTAGATTATTTTTTTACTAATAACCTAATTCCCTATAACCATGGCTCTGATACCAATCTGTAACACCCCAACCGATGGCGAAAACATCGAGGTGTCACGTAATGATGATTGTTCAATAGCTCATGGTACTAAATGAAAGTTGAATAATTTTAAATAATTTAAAATTCATCTTACATTTAGAGATTACAAAAGCTGATTATTATAAACTAGGTCCAAAGCTCCTATGTGTTCCAAGACTTGCACAACTTCCAATAGCAAATAAACCTGAAACATGTTAAGTTGGAAAGATGGGGGGTCAACTATAAATAGTTGGTGAGAATACATAGGTTTTGCATATAGTTGAAAACAATATGTTGTATAGAAATCATAGTTGTAGTATAATAATGAGAAATGATAGAATATGAGTCCGACATGTAACAATGCGTCTTTTGTACAATCAAACCTTGTGTCGACTGAGACCTAACTCGCAAGTTAGTAAAAGTGTAACTGTTATCGATCATCCCTGAATTTATGCAGGGGGATGGGTTTGTCAGACCTATAGCGCTATAATCTAAACAGGCGGCTTGATCAATGTTAATGATTGTACTGTGTCTTTTTGTTACAGTCAAATGATAGAATGAGTAAATGATAATGTAATTGAATAACAAGTTTCAATAATGTAAGAATGAGTAAATGATAGTGTATAAAATGTTTAAACATGTTTCACCCCAAAATGTAAAACAGAAAAAGGGGCTATGTAAACTCACCTTAGGTGCATAATGAGTTCGTGCGTTTTATTGAGCGTGCAAACACTTAGTAATAATGCCTTGGAAAACTCGAAACTAGCTAGAGGAGATAATGACGGATGAAAACTTTAGTATATGGGAGATGGGATAATAATGTTTTTTTTTTAATGGTACAAAGAGTTGAATGGTAGGCTAGGGTATTTATAGTGTAAAATTTGGAGTTGTAATTAGGGGCTACTTTGACTAGGCTAGAATTTAGGAACAAGTTTGACTTGACTAGAAGACCATATTTACTAACACTTTGACTTGACTAGGAGACCATATTTACTAACACTTTGACTTGACTTGACTAGGAGACTACGTTTGACTTTTCAGGTTTGACTAAGGGACCTTGAAAGGGTTTAAGTTTAATTGGTTTTAATTAACATCACAAAACACCAAATGGTGTAGTGGTTTGTGTGGTGTGGTTAAGGTTTAGCCCGCCAGGGACTCGGGTTCGAATCCTGGCACAGGCAAACATTTTTTTTAACGTTTTTAAATCAGAATTTTTAATACAATCCAATTTAATATTGATTATACATCATTATTTAAACAAAAAAAAATTAACAAAATGGATGGTAAAGATACTGTAAACATGAATCGGATAAATAAACGAGGGAGTTCTATATATATATATATATATAAAGAAAATTTGTGTGATGTTACACTTCTGTAAAGAAACGAAATCTCACAAATTGGGTAGTTTATGCTTTTTATATACCTATACTGTGTGTATATCTTTTTGTGATCTTAATTTTGGGTGTTTTAAGGATTAGCAAAGAGGAAACATTTGTGACACCCGGCAAATTCTGGTTAACAACGTTGTCTAGATTAAAGTCTACCTTAGCGAGTCACGCGTATATTATACTTAACTAGGGTTAGCTAGATAGCTAGATAGGACATACGTGCATTGTTGTGAGTTAATATGTGATTACATGATTAGTGAACCTCGGACGTTGGTGAATAATAAACTTATGTGTCTCGGTGATATCTGACAAACTTATGTGGAAACCATACGTGATTATGTGAACCTAAACCGAACACGTTAATAAAAATCATTAAAAGTGGAGCATGAGGTTGATTAGGGTCTTAACGCATGGGGTTACACTTGTTACGGTCCGAAATAACGAAAACGTCGATGGATAACGCGTCGGGAGGCGAAACGAAGCAAAAGCGCGCGCCTCGGACCTGTCAGCGGCCGCTCACAGGCTCCGAGCGGCCGCTCGAATCTTCCTGACGGGTCTAAACCGCCTCAAACTCATATTTAAGCATCCTTAACTCCCATGCAACCCCCATACTCAACCCTAATCGCCCCCTTACTGCCCCACACGAATATTTCACTCCAAAAACTCCTGCTAAGGCTCAAGATCATCAATTGGGAGGCTCCAAGGCGCGCGATTGATTGATTTGAAGAGCTAAGGGTATAACTTATGATTTCTTACGCTTTTACCTTATGTTTTTACTATAAAAATCATATAACAAGTTTGTCCAGGTCTGAAAGTATTTTATAAAAGTTAAAACATGATGATTACGAAGATTAAAAGGGTCAACCACATTGTTATATAATGAATGTTATATGTTTTGCATGATTATGCATGTTCTTGATGTTTTAGACTTCTAGGGTTTGTGAATAATGATGGTTGTGATGTATAATTAGGGTTTTGATCAGATGTGGTTCTTACTAATGTTGTATGATGATTATTAGGTGTTATTGATTGATAATATGCAACTAGGGTTTGATATAATTGATAATATTGCATTATTAGAATCTGGACAGATTCTGAATGTCGACTTGTAGGGTCTGTTTCGTGGCTTGAAAATAATTGGTTTGATCGATTCTTTGCATTAATAGATTGTACATAGTCTTAGCTTTTTAGAATGGGCAAAATCATCTGATTTGGATGTCGTTTGATATGTTTTTGGAATTTTCATTGAAAATAGGTCAGGTCAGAATTTCGGGTATCAAACTGAGTCAACTTTGAAACATCATAAATCAAGTTTTATAAAGAGTTGGGTTGTGAAATTTTTACAGAAGGTTAATATTGGAGTAATATGAGTTTTCCAAGTGGATTCATCCCGTTTGGATAAATACACAATTTTTGGGAATTTATCTACCAAACTGACCTGTTAGGAAGGTTTTCTGAACATAGATGTATTAGATGAATTTTAATTATTTTTGTGTTTGGATTTAAGACAAAAAAAAATAGGTATTGTTAAGTGAATCCCAAAGAAAATTCAGTAAAAATTTGGGAGGTTAACTCACTGATTTGCTATTTTAAATAAATTCGTTTTGATGGCGCACAATCTGTCCTGAAAACACAGATTGTGTATTATGTGCTTCTGTGATTAATTGAGGTCTTAGGTGGTATGGAATTGACATGTAACTGAAGTACACTTGTCTGAGACACATACGGAATGTAGAAACTAATTGTAACCAACGTATTCACCAACGGGTCCGTAGGGTTTACTATTGCATGTAGAATCACTAGGCGTCGCATACACACTTTTGAACATTTAAAACGCCTTGGACAAACGAGTTATATGGTGTAATGATATTACGCCTATACTCACTTAATGACACTGTTATTAGGGTGTCGGTAGCATATATTACTTGCTGTTCGGATTCTTTGCTTGCACGTTAAGGTGAGTTTACGGCCCCTCTTTTAACTGGTTTTACTTTTTGGGGGAGAAAACATGTGTTAAACTTATGTTTTGGTAACAACTGTCATACTATGGGTTTCTATGGTTTACTATACGATCTTTGGAAGTCCCGGGGGAAACCATGAATGTGCGGGTTTGCACAACGGGGAAATGTGAATAGATCTATTGGGAGTGACCAACCCCGCTCGTCGGCTTGGAGGGCCGGGCGAGTGCATATTGTCTCAAACAGGAACTGGTTTACTATTCGGGCACAACATCTGGTTTGCGAGTTAGTAATGGTTTTCCAATCGTAGATGTAACAAAACATACGCCTAGCTAGCGTACCTTGGTTTGCAAATTGTTATAGTATGGACAGGTTGAACTTGGTACTTTGATTACAAAACCTGTAAACTCACCAGCATTTTTGTGCTGACGTAAACTCTTACATGTTTTCTCAGGTCGCTAAGGTAGCACAATGGAACTAGGGCGCACGCGTCTACACGGCGTCTAGTTAGGATTGCATGGTTTTCAAACATTGAATAATTTGGTTTACTTTTGGATTATGTTTAATAATAAGCTTCCGCTGTAACTGGAGATTTAAACTATGTTTTTGAAATTGCATATGTTAGTTTAGACTTGTTTATTATGATCGTTGGTTTGGATCCTGGTTTGTCATGCGCCTCGCGGTAAAACTCCGCAAGTGGATTTTGAGGGTGTGACAGATTGGTATCAGAGCCAATGGTTATAGTGAACTAGGACTGCATGTAGAGTCTAGTCTATAGCCGAGTCGCACACACTAGACGATCACTTAGTACTAAACATTATGGTGGATTACGTATGGGCTTGTCGGGGTGTCTCTAAATCATCTGACCTTCCTATGTTACATCATCCGTTCTATCCTAGGTCGAGTTACTTGCTTTCTAGGCAGTGTGGTATATGGGGGTAAATCGTGTACTCTTGAGATTTGTCCAAGGCTCGGACATCTCCCTTTCATACTTCAATAGAAACACTTGCCATAAACTACCGTAGCATTACGGTGTATAGCTAAGAGTCTATGTTCGGTGATTTGAACTTTGAACCAGGAGAACACTTGGAGGACCATGTAGAGCGGTTTATCATTTTGGGTGCACACAAAATCATAAACCAAAATGCATGAAAGCCCTAGTGAGCTCTGGGTTTGAATGGATAGTCCTGAGTTGGATCTAGCTTTGATCTTGTAAATGCTAGTGGTTACCATTAGCTGCGAAACTAAATTTTCTCGTTCTTTCTGTCAGAATCATGTCTGGAGTACGAGGAGGACGTGGAGGTGGCCGCAATGGTGGACGTGGTGGTGGTCGCGGTGGTGGTGGTGGTCGTGGAGGTGTAAACCTATCACAGGAAGATCTGAACAACTTGCTGCAAGCTGCCTTTCAGTTAGGGCACAATGGTGGTGGTAAGTTGAGTTATCCATTTTCTTTGCCTCATTGGTGAACCATGTTTGCATTCTTCGTGGTTTCTCATGCGTTTCATTTCAGGTGGTCCTGTTAACCCACCCCCACCCATGTGTACCTATAAGATGTTTCGGGACTGTAAGCCCCAGGAATTCTCTGGCACTGAGGGTGCGATGAGCTTACTCAGGTGGTTGGAAAAGGTGAAGTCAGTGTTTCTGATGTGTAACTGTCTCCCAGAGGATCGAGTCAAGTATGCTGCTGCGTTATTCCAGGATGTTGCTTTGACCTGGTGGAATAACATCACCCAGAATATGGGTATAGGGGAGGCTTATGCTATGCCTTGGGAAAATTTTGTTCAACTGCTGAAGCGAGAGTACTGTCCAAGGGAGGAAGTTCAAAAGCTAGAGCACGAGGTGTGGAACCTCAAGATGACTGGGTCCGAGATTGAAAAGTATACGGTAAGGCGTAATGAGTTGGCAGTGCTGTGTCCTGATCTGCATGTGCCAGAGTATAGGAGGATTGAACACTATATCTCGGGGCTAGTACCAGAGATCGCCGGGTTGGTGGCTGCGGGAAATCATCCTACATACTCAGAGGTGGTCCGATCGGCTCACAGGATGACAAACTTGAAGGTGAATGAGGGTATTTTGCCTGCTAAGGGTTCGACTGTCAAGGCCCCGGAAAGTAACAAGCGTAAATGGGATAATGAGGGGAAAGGATCTGTGCCAGCACAGCAGGGTAAGAGATTCGATGGCGGGGTTCTTCTTCTGGTAACAAACAGGGTGGTTATGCGGGGAAATTACCTAAATGCAACAAGTGTGGGCGTCATCATCAGGGGGACTACGACCGTAATCGTTGCCATCGTTGTCAGCGATTGGGGCATTTTGCTAAAGACTGTCGGGCGACACTTCCATCGACCCAGGCTCCAACTACTAACTCGGCTCCTACTACTCAAGGAACTACGGGAAGACAGGGATGTTACAACTGTGGGGAGACTGGGCATTACAAGAAGGATTGCCCGAAACTGAAGCAGGGCGGGAACAACGGTAACGGGAACAACAGGGGTGGCGGCAGGAATGCACTGCGGTTCATCAAATCCATGAAAACCGCCGGCGCGTTCGTGAGACCGAAAGGCATGACCAAGAATTCGAAATGGCCATAACGTGTACGAAAGGCAGTCTTTGCAACGTCAGCTTCCCTTACGCGCAACTGGTGATAACCGGACCTCAAATCAATCTTAGAGTAGTAACTAGAACCCTGGAGTTGGTCGAATAGATCATCAATACGTGGAAGAGGATAACGGTTCTTGATGGTCAATTTGTTCAATTCTCTGTAATCCACACACAATCGGAAACTTCCATCCTTCTTCTTAACGAATAGAATCGGGGCTCCTCAAGGGGAAGAACTTGGTCTGATGAAACCCTTGTCCAAGAGTTCCTGTAACTGACTAGACAATTCCTGCATCTCGGGTGGTGCAAGACGGTAGGGGGCCCGAGCAATAGGAGCAGCCCCTGGTACAAGATCAATACCGAACTCAACCTGACGATGGGGAGGAAGACCAGATAAATCATCGGGAAATACATCAGGAAACTCGCGTACAACAGGAATATCGTCGATCTTCTTCTCATCGCTAGAGGAAACAGATAAAAGTGCCAAAACGGCCGAATAACCCTTTCGAAGATACTTAAGGGCTTTCATGCTGGAGATGAGATTTAGCGGAACACCGCCCTTGATACCGTACACAGAAAGGAATTCTCCATCAGGGAGAGGAATCCGAATAATCTTGTCGTAACAAATGATCTCAGCGCGATACAAAGACAACCAATCCATGCCTACCACAACGTCAAAACTACCCAAAGGTACCGGCATAAGGTCGATGGGGAACGACAAACCCGACAACTCTAGTTGACACTCCCGAAGGATACAAGTAGCTTCAATCTTTTTACCGTCAGCCAACTCAATTAAATACTTAGCCTCTAATGGTACGGGTACTACATCTAGCAGTCGACTAACTTCCATGGATATAAAACTTTTATCGGCACCGGAATCAAATAAAACACTAACAGAGCGATTATTGAGAAGGAACGTACCGGTAACTGTGTCAGGATCCTGTCTAGCCTCTGCGGCTGACAAGTTCGTCATTGTGTTTATTGATGACATCCTGATTTACTCCAAGAACAAGACCGAACACGAGGAACACCTGCGTTTGGTTTTGGAACTCTTGCGACGGGAACAACTTTACGCTAAGTTCTCAAAGTGTGACTTTTGGTTACGCGAAGTTCAGTTCCTAGGACATGTGGTTAATGAACTAGGAATTCATGTCGATCCAGCTAAGATCGAAGCGATCAAGGACTGGGGAGCACCAAAGACGCCAACTGAGGTGCGGCAATTTCTAGGCCTTGCGGGCTACTATCGTCGTTTCATTAAGGGGTTCTCGAAGATCGCTCAACCCCTGACCACTCTTACTCAGAAGGATAGAAAATTCGACTGGGGTGAACCACAAGAGTCGGCATTTCATGAACTGAAGTCTAAACTTTGTTCTGCTCCTATTTTGTCCTTACCTGAAGGCCCTGATGATTTCGTTGTTTACTGTGATGCTTCTATTCATGGTCTCGGTTGCGTGTTGATGCAACGCGAGAAAGTGATTGCGTATGCTTCTCGTCAACTCAAGGTGCACGAAAAGAACTACACCACCCATGACTTGGAGTTGGGTGCAGTGGTTTTCGCGTTGAAAATTTGGAGACATTACTTGTACGGTACCAAATGCACCATCTACACCGATCACAAGAGTCTTCAACATATTTTCGACCAACAACATTTGAACATACGACAACGACGTTGGATTGAACTCCTGAATGACTATGATTGCGCCATTAAGTACCATCCTGGCGAGGCGAATGTAGAAGCAGACGCCTTGAGCAGGAAGGAATAAATTAAACCTCGTCGCGTTCGGGCATTGCAACTCACTATTCATTCCTCTTTACCCGACCAACTCCGTTCTGCCCAATTAGAAGCTTTGAAGGAGGAAAACCTTAAAGCTGAGACTATGCACGGTGCCGACAAGCACCTCGAGCGAAGGCCTGATGGCCTGCACTACTTCGCAGAACGCATATGGGTTCCTTTATTCGGGGGACTTCGGGAGCTTGTTTTAGATGAGGCTCACAAGTCCTGGTATTCTATTCATCCTGGTTCGGATAAGATGTACCAAGATCTGAAGGTGCTTTACTGGTGGCCAAACATGAGGTCGGATATAGCCTCATACGTGAGCAAATGCTTGACCTGTGCTAAGGTCAAGGTGGAATACCAGAAACCGTCGGGTCTCTTGCAACAACCTGAAATTCCGGAGTGGAAATGGGAACGGATTACAATGGATTTTGTCACGCAACTACCTAAGTCACCGAGCGGGAATGATAAGATATGGGTGATTGTTGATCGGTTGACGAAATCAGCCCATTTTCTCGCCATTAAGGAGACCGACACCATAGATCGTTTGGCTCGTCTTTATCTGAAGGAAGTTGTTTCTAAGCACGGGGTGCCGGTTTCTATTATATCGGATCGTGATTCCCATTTTACTTCTCACTTCTGGAAATCTTTGCACAAGGCTTTGGGTACCCAGCTGGACATGAGTACAGCTTATCACCCACAGACTGACGGTCAGAGTGAACGCACGATTCAAACCTCAGAAGACATGCTGCGGGCATGTGTGATCGATTTTGGCAAAGGTTGGGAAGCTCATTTACCGTTAGTAGAATTCTCTTACAACAACAGTTACCACACGAGCATCAAGGCAGCTCCGTTCGAGGCACTGTACGGGCGGAAATGCCGGTCCCCTCTTTGTTGGGCTGAGGTGGGTGAGAGTCAACTCACTGGGACTGAGCTAGTGTACGAAACTTCGGAAAAGATCGTACAGATTCGTAACTGGTTGGCAGCGGCACGGGATCGGCAAAAGAGTTATGCTGACCAACGTCGCAAGCCATTGGAATTCCAAGTTGATGACAAGGTACTTCTGAAAGTTTCACCGTGGAAGGGCGTCATACGCTTTGGGAAGCGTGGCAAACTCAACCCTCGGTATGTCGGTCCGTTTACAATTCTGGAACGGATTGGACCGGTGGCATATCGTCTTGATTTACCGACGGAGCTCGGCAACGTACATAACGTCTTCCATGTGTCCAACTTAAAGAAGTGTCTGGCTGACGAGTCTCTTATTGTTCCACTGGAAGAGATCAAGGTGGATGATCGTCTTCGGATTGTGGAGGAACCTGTTGAGATTCTTGATTACAAGATTTGTAGCCTACGTCATAGCAAGATTCGCATTGTTAAGGTTCGCTGGAACTCGAACCGAGGACCAGAGTACACTTGGGAACGAGAGGATCATATGAAGTCTAAGTATCCTCATCTCTTTCCTAAGGAAGCATTCGAATCGAGATATGTTACCACTACTGCTGAATGAATCTCGGGGCGAGATTCCTTTTAACGTGGGGATGATGTGACAACTCGGGTAAATCTCTCTTTTGGTTTCTATCTTTTCTGTTCTTTGTTATTCCTTTTGGTACTTGTGCAATTTTCGGGACAAAAATTCTTTTAACGTGGGGATGATGTGACACCCGGCAAATTCTGGTTAACAACGTTGTCTAGATTAAAGTCTACCTTAGCGAGTCACGCGTATATTATACTTAACTAGGGTTAGCTAGATAGCTAGATAGGACATACGTGCATTGTTGTGAGTTAATATGTGATTACATGATTAGTGAACCTCGGACGTTGGTGAATAATAAACTTATGTGTCTCGGTGATATCTGACAAACTTATGTGGAAACCATACGTGATTATGTGAACCTAAACCGAACACGTTAATAAAAATCATTAAAAGTGGAGCATGAGGTTGATTAGGGTCTTAACGCATGGGGTTACACTTGTTACGGTCCGAAATAACGAAAACGTCGATGGATAACGCGTCGGGAGGCGAAACGAAGCAAAAGCGCGCGCCTCGGACCTGTCAGCGGCCGCTCACAGGCTCCGAGCGGCCGCTCGAATCTTCCTGACGGGTCTAAACCGCCTCAAACTCATATTTAAGCATCCTTAACTCCCATGCAACCCCCATACTCAACCCTAATCGCCCCCTTACTGCCCCACACGAATATTTCACTCCAAAAACTCCTGCTAAGGCTCAAGATCATCAATTGGGAGGCTCCAAGGCGCGCGATTGATTGATTTGAAGAGCTAAGGGTATAACTTATGATTTCTTACGCTTTTACCTTATGTTTTTACTATAAAAATCATATAACAAGTTTGTCCAGGTCTGAAAGTATTTTATAAAAGTTAAAACATGATGATTACGAAGATTAAAAGGGTCAACCACATTGTTATATAATGAATGTTATATGTTTTGCATGATTATGCATGTTCTTGATGTTTTAGACTTCTAGGGTTTGTGAATAATGATGGTTGTGATGTATAATTAGGGTTTTGATCAGATGTGGTTCTTACTAATGTTGTATGATGATTATTAGGTGTTATTGATTGATAATATGCAACTAGGGTTTGATATAATTGATAATATTGCATTATTAGAATCTGGACAGATTCTGAATGTCGACTTGTAGGGTCTGTTTCGTGGCTTGAAAATAATTGGTTTGATCGATTCTTTGCATTAATAGATTGTACATAGTCTTAGCTTTTTAGAATGGGCAAAATCATCTGATTTGGATGTCGTTTGATATGTTTTTGGAATTTTCATTGAAAATAGGTCAGGTCAGAATTTCGGGTATCAAACTGAGTCAACTTTGAAACATCATAAATCAAGTTTTATAAAGAGTTGGGTTGTGAAATTTTTACAGAAGGTTAATATTGGAGTAATATGAGTTTTCCAAGTGGATTCATCCCGTTTGGATAAATACACAATTTTTGGGAATTTATCTACCAAACTGACCTGTTAGGAAGGTTTTCTGAACATAGATGTATTAGATGAATTTTAATTATTTTTGTGTTTGGATTTAAGACAAAAAAAAATAGGTATTGTTAAGTGAATCCCAAAGAAAATTCAGTAAAAATTTGGGAGGTTAACTCACTGATTTGCTATTTTAAATAAATTCGTTTTGATGGCGCACAATCTGTCCTGAAAACACAGATTGTGTATTATGTGCTTCTGTGATTAATTGAGGTCTTAGGTGGTATGGAATTGACATGTAACTGAAGTACACTTGTCTGAGACACATACGGAATGTAGAAACTAATTGTAACCAACGTATTCACCAACGGGTCCGTAGGGTTTACTATTGCATGTAGAATCACTAGGCGTCGCATACACACTTTTGAACATTTAAAACGCCTTGGACAAACGAGTTATATGGTGTAATGATATTACGCCTATACTCACTTAATGACACTGTTATTAGGGTGTCGGTAGCATATATTACTTGCTGTTCGGATTCTTTGCTTGCACGTTAAGGTGAGTTTACGGCCCCTCTTTTAACTGGTTTTACTTTTTATGGGAGAAAACATGTGTTAAACTTATGTTTTGGTAACAACTGTCATACTATGGGTTTCTATGGTTTACTATACGATCTTTGGAAGTCCCGGGGGAAACCATGAATGTGCGGGTTTGCACAACGGGGAAATGTGAATAGATCTATTGGGAGTGACCAACCCCGCTCGTCGGCTTGGAGGGCCGGGCGAGTGCATATTGTCTCAAACAGGAACTGGTTTACTATTCGGGCACAACATCTGGTTTGCGAGTTAGTAATGGTTTTCCAATCGTAGATGTAACAAAACATACGCCTAGCTAGCGTACCTTGGTTTGCAAATTGTTATAGTATGGACAGGTTGAACTTGGTACTTTGATTACAAAACCTGTAAACTCACCAGCATTTTTGTGCTGACGTAAACTCTTACATGTTTTCTCAGGTCGCTAAGGTAGCACAATGGAACTAGGGCGCACGCGTCTACACGGCGTCTAGTTAGGATTGCATGGTTTTCAAACATTGAATAATTTGGTTTACTTTTGGATTATGTTTAATAATAAGCTTCCGCTGTAACTGGAGATTTAAACTATGTTTTTGAAATTGCATATGTTAGTTTAGACTTGTTTATTATGATCGTTGGTTTGGATCCTGGTTTGTCATGCGCCTCGCGGTAAAACTCCGCAAGTGGATTTTGAGGGTGTGACAGATTGGTATCAGAGCCAATGGTTATAGTGAACTAGGACTGCATGTAGAGTCTAGTCTATAGCCGAGTCGCACACACTAGACGATCACTTAGTACTAAACATTATGGTGGATTACGTATGGGCTTGTCGGGGTGTCTCTAAATCATCTGACCTTCCTATGTTACATCATCCGTTCTATCCTAGGTCGAGTTACTTGCTTTCTAGGCAGTGTGGTATATGGGGGTAAATCGTGTACTCTTGAGATTTGTCCAAGGCTCGGACATCTCCCTTTCATACTTCAATAGAAACACTTGCCATAAACTACCGTAGCATTACGGTGTATAGCTAAGAGTCTATGTTCGGTGATTTGAACTTTGAACCAGGAGAACACTTGGAGGACCATGTAGAGCGGTTTATCATTTTGGGTGCACACAAAATCATAAACCAAAATGCATGAAAGCCCTAGTGAGCTCTGGGTTTGAATGGATAGTCCTGAGTTGGATCTAGCTTTGATCTTGTAAATGCTAGTGGTTACCATTAGCTGCGAAACTAAATTTTCTCGTTCTTTCTGTCAGAATCATGTCTGGAGTACGAGGAGGACGTGGAGGTGGCCGCAATGGTGGACGTGGTGGTGGTCGCGGTGGTGGTGGTGGTCGTGGAGGTGTAAACCTATCACAGGAAGATCTGAACAACTTGCTGCAAGCTGCCTTTCAGTTAGGGCACAATGGTGGTGGTAAGTTGAGTTATCCATTTTCTTTGCCTCATTGGTGAACCATGTTTGCATTCTTCGTGGTTTCTCATGCGTTTCATTTCAGGTGGTCCTGTTAACCCACCCCCACCCATGTGTACCTATAAGATGTTTCGGGACTGTAAGCCCCAGGAATTCTCTGGCACTGAGGGTGCGATGAGCTTACTCAGGTGGTTGGAAAAGGTGAAGTCAGTGTTTCTGATGTGTAACTGTCTCCCAGAGGATCGAGTCAAGTATGCTGCTGCGTTATTCCAGGATGTTGCTTTGACCTGGTGGAATAACATCACCCAGAATATGGGTATAGGGGAGGCTTATGCTATGCCTTGGGAAAATTTTGTTCAACTGCTGAAGCGAGAGTACTGTCCAAGGGAGGAAGTTCAAAAGCTAGAGCACGAGGTGTGGAACCTCAAGATGACTGGGTCCGAGATTGAAAAGTATACGGTAAGGCGTAATGAGTTGGCAGTGCTGTGTCCTGATCTGCATGTGCCAGAGTATAGGAGGATTGAACACTATATCTCGGGGCTAGTACCAGAGATCGCCGGGTTGGTGGCTGCGGGAAATCATCCTACATACTCAGAGGTGGTCCGATCGGCTCACAGGATGACAAACTTGAAGGTGAATGAGGGTATTTTGCCTGCTAAGGGTTCGACTGTCAAGGCCCCGGAAAGTAACAAGCGTAAATGGGATAATGAGGGGAAAGGATCTGTGCCAGCACAGCAGGGTAAGAGATTCGATGGCGGGGTTCTTCTTCTGGTAACAAACAGGGTGGTTATGCGGGGAAATTACCTAAATGCAACAAGTGTGGGCGTCATCATCAGGGGGACTGCGACCGTAATCGTTGCCATCGTTGTCAGCGATTGGGGCATTTTGCTAAAGACTGTCGGGCGACACTTCCATCGACCCAGGCTCCAACTACTAACTCGGCTCCTACTACTCAAGGAACTACGGGAAGACAGGGATGTTACAACTGTGGGGAGACTGGGCATTACAAGAAGGATTGCCCGAAACTGAAGCAGGGCGGGAACAACGGTAACGGGAACAACAGGGGTGGCGGCAGGAATGCACTGCGGTTCATCAAATCCATGAAAACCGCCGGCGCGTTCGTGAGACCGAAAGGCATGACCAAGAATTCGAAATGGCCATAACGTGTACGAAAGGCAGTCTTTGCAACGTCAGCTTCCCTTACGCGCAACTGGTGATAACCGGACCTCAAATCAATCTTAGAGTAGTAACTAGAACCCTGGAGTTGGTCGAATAGATCATCAATACGTGGAAGAGGATAACGGTTCTTGATGGTCAATTTGTTCAATTCTCTGTAATCCACACACAATCGGAAACTTCCATCCTTCTTCTTAACGAATAGAATCGGGGCTCCCCAAGGGGAAGAACTTGGTCTGATGAAACCTTGTCCAAGAGTTCCTGTAACTGACTAGACAATTCCTGCATCTCGGGTGGTGCAAGACGGTAGGGGGCCCGAGCAATAGGAGCAGCCCCTGGTACAAGATCAATACCGAACTCAACCTGACGATGGGGAGGAAGACCAGATAAATCATCGGGAAATACATCAGGAAACTCGCGTACAACAGGAATATCGTCGATCTTCTTCTCATCGCTAGAGGAAACAGATAAAAGTGCCAAAACGGCCGAATAACCCTTTCGAAGATACTTAAGGGCTTTCATGCTGGAGATGAGATTTAGCGGAACACCGCCCTTGATACCGTACACAGAAAGGAATTCTCCATCAGGGAGAGGAATCCGAATAATCTTGTCGTAACAAATGATCTCAGCGCGATACAAAGACAACCAATCCATGCCTACCACAACGTCAAAACTACCCAAAGGTACCGGCATAAGGTCGATGGGGAACGACAAACCCGACAACTCTAGTTGACACTCCCGAAGGATACAAGTAGCTTCAATCTTTTTACCGTCAGCCAACTCAATTAAATACTTAGCCTCTAATGGTACGGGTACTACATCTAGCAGTCGACTAACTTCCATGGATATAAAACTTTTATCGGCACCGGAATCAAATAAAACACTAACAGAGCGATTATTGAGAAGGAACGTACCGGTAACTGTGTCAGGATCCTGTCTAGCCTCTGCGGCTGACAAGTTCGTCATTGTGTTTATTGATGACATCCTGATTTACTCCAAGAACAAGACCGAACACGAGGAACACCTGCGTTTGGTTTTGGAACTCTTGCGACGGGAACAACTTTACGCTAAGTTCTCAAAGTGTGACTTTTGGTTACGCGAAGTTCAGTTCCTAGGACATGTGGTTAATGAACTAGGAATTCATGTCGATCCAGCTAAGATCGAAGCGATCAAGGACTGGGGAGCACCAAAGACGCCAACTGAGGTGCGGCAATTTCTAGGCCTTGCGGGCTACTATCGTCGTTTCATTAAGGGGTTCTCGAAGATCGCTCAACCCCTGACCACTCTTACTCAGAAGGATAGAAAATTCGACTGGGGTGAACCACAAGAGTCGGCATTTCATGAACTGAAGTCTAAACTTTGTTCTGCTCCTATTTTGTCCTTACCTGAAGGCCCTGATGATTTCGTTGTTTACTGTGATGCTTCTATTCATGGTCTCGGTTGCGTGTTGATGCAACGCGAGAAAGTGATTGCGTATGCTTCTCGTCAACTCAAGGTGCACGAAAAGAACTACACCACCCATGACTTGGAGTTGGGTGCAGTGGTTTTCGCGTTGAAAATTTGGAGACATTACTTGTACGGTACCAAATGCACCATCTACACCGATCACAAGAGTCTTCAACATATTTTCGACCAACAACATTTGAACATACGACAACGACGTTGGATTGAACTCCTGAATGACTATGATTGCGCCATTAAGTACCATCCTGGCGAGGCGAATGTAGAAGCAGACGCCTTGAGCAGGAAGGAATAAATTAAACCTCGTCGCGTTCGGGCATTGCAACTCACTATTCATTCCTCTTTACCCGACCAACTCCGTTCTGCCCAATTAGAAGCTTTGAAGGAGGAAAACCTTAAAGCTGAGACTATGCACGGTGCCGACAAGCACCTCGAGCGAAGGCCTGATGGCCTGCACTACTTCGCAGAACGCATATGGGTTCCTTTATTCGGGGGACTTCGGGAGCTTGTTTTAGATGAGGCTCACAAGTCCTGGTATTCTATTCATCCTGGTTCGGATAAGATGTACCAAGATCTGAAGGTGCTTTACTGGTGGCCAAACATGAGGTCGGATATAGCCTCATACGTGAGCAAATGCTTGACCTGTGCTAAGGTCAAGGTGGAATACCAGAAACCGTCGGGTCTCTTGCAACAACCTGAAATTCCGGAGTGGAAATGGGAACGGATTACAATGGATTTTGTCACGCAACTACCTAAGTCACCGAGCGGGAATGATAAGATATGGGTGATTGTTGATCGGTTGACGAAATCAGCCCATTTTCTCGCCATTAAGGAGACCGACACCATAGATCGTTTGGCTCGTCTTTATCTGAAGGAAGTTGTTTCTAAGCACGGGGTGCCGGTTTCTATTATATCGGATCGTGATTCCCATTTTACTTCTCACTTCTGGAAATCTTTGCACAAGGCTTTGGGTACCCAGCTGGACATGAGTACAGCTTATCACCCACAGACTGACGGTCAGAGTGAACGCACGATTCAAACCTCAGAAGACATGCTGCGGGCATGTGTGATCGATTTTGGCAAAGGTTGGGAAGCTCATTTACCGTTAGTAGAATTCTCTTACAACAACAGTTACCACACGAGCATCAAGGCAGCTCCGTTCGAGGCACTGTACGGGCGGAAATGCCGGTCCCCTCTTTGTTGGGCTGAGGTGGGTGAGAGTCAACTCACTGGGACTGAGCTAGTGTACGAAACTTCGGAAAAGATCGTACAGATTCGTAACTGGTTGGCAGCGGCACGGGATCGGCAAAAGAGTTATGCTGACCAACGTCGCAAGCCATTGGAATTCCAAGTTGATGACAAGGTACTTCTGAAAGTTTCACCGTGGAAGGGCGTCATACGCTTTGGGAAGCGTGGCAAACTCAACCCTCGGTATGTCGGTCCGTTTACAATTCCTGGAACGGATTGGACCGGTGGCATATCGTCTTGATTTACCGACGGAGCTCGGCAACGTACATAACGTCTTCCATGTGTCCAACTTAAAGAAGTGTCTGGCTGACGAGTCTCTTATTGTTCCACTGGAAGAGATCAAGGTGGATGATCGTCTTCGGATTGTGGAGGAACCTGTTGAGATTCTTGATTACAAGATTTGTAGCCTACGTCATAGCAAGATTCGCATTGTTAAGGTTC
The DNA here is from genome assembly GCA_030844895.1 of Ambrosia x helenae. Lineage (NCBI taxonomy): Eukaryota > Viridiplantae > Streptophyta > Magnoliopsida > Asterales > Asteraceae > Ambrosia > Ambrosia x helenae. The sequence goes on along the minus strand of JAUTDX010000291.1, from coordinate 143,630 downwards.
GCTGGAACTCGAACCGAGGACCAGAGTACACTTGGGAACGAGAGGATCATATGAAGTCTAAGTATCCTCATCTCTTTCCTAAGGAAGCATTCGAATCGAGATATGTTACCACTACTGCTGAATGAATCTCGGGGCGAGATTCCTTTTAACGTGGGGATGATGTGACAACTCGGGTAAATCTCTCTTTTGGTTTCTATCTTTTCTGTTCTTTGTTATTCCTTTTGGTACTTGTGCAATTTTCGGGACAAAAATTCTTTTAACGTGGGGATGATGTGACACCCGGCAAATTCTGGTTAACAACGTTGTCTAGATTAAAGTCTACCTTAGCGAGTCACGCGTATATTATACTTAACTAGGGTTAGCTAGATAGCTAGATAGGACATACGTGCATTGTTGTGAGTTAATATGTGATTACATGATTAGTGAACCTCGGACGTTGGTGAATAATAAACTTATGTGTCTCGGTGATATCTGACAAACTTATGTGGAAACCATACGTGATTATGTGAACCTAAACCGAACACGTTAATAAAAATCATTAAAAGTGGAGCATGAGGTTGATTAGGGTCTTAACGCATGGGGTTACACTTGTTACGGTCCGAAATAACGAAAACGTCGATGGATAACGCGTCGGGAGGCGAAACGAAGCAAAAGCGCGCGCCTCGGACCTGTCAGCGGCCGCTCACAGGCTCCGAGCGGCCGCTCGAATCTTCCTGACGGGTCTAAACCGCCTCAAACTCATATTTAAGCATCCTTAACTCCCATGCAACCCCCATACTCAACCCTAATCGCCCCTTACTGCCCCACACGAATATTTCACTCCAAAAACTCCTGCTAAGGCTCAAGATCATCAATTGGGAGGCTCCAAGGCGCGCGATTGATTGATTTGAAGAGCTAAGGGTATAACTTATGATTTCTTACGCTTTTACCTTATGTTTTTACTATAAAAATCATATAACAAGTTTGTCCAGGTCTGAAAGTATTTTATAAAAGTTAAAACATGATGATTACGAAGATTAAAAGGGTCAACCACATTGTTATATAATGAATGTTATATGTTTTGCATGATTATGCATGTTCTTGATGTTTTAGACTTCTAGGGTTTGTGAATAATGATGGTTGTGATGTATAATTAGGGTTTTGATCAGATGTGGTTCTTACTAATGTTGTATGATGATTATTAGGTGTTATTGATTGATAATATGCAACTAGGGTTTGATATAATTGATAATATTGCATTATTAGAATCTGGACAGATTCTGAATGTCGACTTGTAGGGTCTGTTTCGTGGCTTGAAAATAATTGGTTTGATCGATTCTTTGCATTAATAGATTGTACATAGTCTTAGCTTTTTAGAATGGGCAAAATCATCTGATTTGGATGTCGTTTGATATGTTTTTGGAATTTTCATTGAAAATAGGTCAGGTCAGAATTTCGGGTATCAAACTGAGTCAACTTTGAAACATCATAAATCAAGTTTTATAAAGAGTTGGGTTGTGAAATTTTTACAGAAGGTTAATATTGGAGTAATATGAGTTTTCCAAGTGGATTCATCCCGTTTGGATGAATACACAATTTTTGGGAATTTATCTACCAAACTGACCTGTTAGGAAGGTTTTCTGAACATAGATGTATTAGATGAATTTTAATTATTTTTGTGTTTGGATTTAAGACAAAAAAAAATAGGTATTGTTAAGTGAATCCCAAAGAAAATTCAGTAAAAATTTGGGAGGTTAACTCACTGATTTGCTATTTTAAATAAATTCGTTTTGATGGCGCACAATCTGTCCTGAAAACACAGATTGTGTATTATGTGCTTCTGTGATTAATTGAGGTCTTAGGTGGTATGGAATTGACATGTAACTGAAGTACACTTGTCTGAGACACATACGGAATGTAGAAACTAATTGTAACCAACGTATTCACCAACGGGTCCGTAGGGTTTACTATTGCATGTAGAATCACTAGGCGTCGCATACACACTTTTGAACATTTAAAACGCCTTGGACAAACGAGTTATATGGTGTAATGATATTACGCCTATACTCACTTAATGACACTGTTATTAGGGTGTCGGTAGCATATATTACTTGCTGTTCGGATTCTTTGCTTGCACGTTAAGGTGAGTTTACGGCCCCTCTTTTAACTGGTTTTACTTTTTGGGGGAGAAAACATGTGTTAAACTTATGTTTTGGTAACAACTGTCATACTATGGGTTTCTATGGTTTACTATACGATCTTTGGAAGTCCCGGGGGAAACCATGAATGTGCGGGTTTGCACAACGGGGAAATGTGAATAGATCTATTGGGAGTGACCAACCCCGCTCGTCGGCTTGGAGGGCCGGGCGAGTGCATATTGTCTCAAACAGGAACTGGTTTACTATTCGGGCACAACATCTGGTTTGCGAGTTAGTAATGGTTTTCCAATCGTAGATGTAACAAAACATACGCCTAGCTAGCGTACCTTGGTTTGCAAATTGTTATAGTATGGACAGGTTGAACTTGGTACTTTGATTACAAAACCTGTAAACTCACCAGCATTTTTGTGCTGACGTAAACTCTTACATGTTTTCTCAGGTCGCTAAGGTAGCACAATGGAACTAGGGCGCACGCGTCTGCACGGCGTCTAGTTAGGATTGCATGGTTTTCAAACATTGAATAATTTGGTTTACTTTTGGATTATGTTTAATAATAAGCTTCCGCTGTAACTGGAGATTTAAACTATGTTTTTGAAATTGCATATGTTAGTTTAGACTTGTTTATTGTGATCGTTGGTTTGGATCTTGATTTGTCATGCGCCTCGCGGTAAAACTCCGCAAGTGGATTTTGAGGGTGTGACAACATTGTCTAGAATTAGTTTATAAAAGAATCTCCATATGATTTATATAGTAAAAACATGCACTTTTGACATACATTAGTATTATAGTGTTAAGTATATGCCATAGACAAAGTGTAATGTAGGTAGCAAAAACTCAAGAAAGCGAGCAGTCCAATCTGAAATCAGATTACGTGGATATAATTAAGCATGTTTTTATCGGACAGTTACATTCCCTTATGGAAAGGTTAAAGTTAATTTCATGTGTAATAAGAAACAGAGAATTAGTAAGGTAAAGGGACAACTGTCACGTTGCACATTATGTGATTCAACTCTATGAAAGAGGACAATGCTAAAGATAAATGGGTGGATGTAGGTGCATATGTGCGACTAATGCTTTGGATTGGATAAATCATATGTTTTTGTTTTCTGTCGTTGGTGCGAAGGAAGGTTTTGGATGGTGCGAAGGAGAGTTTTCAAAGTGCGAAGGAAGGGCGAATGAAGACTGTTTATTATAGTGGTTCGACCGTTCACAATGGGCGAACCTGCACATTGAACAAAGTGGGCGAATGTGCAGTCTATAAATAGGCAAACTCAGTTTTTGTAGTTAACTTTGAGTCATTTATTTCCCGCCACTTTCTGAATTCTCTCTGTAACTTTTTATAAACTTGTTTTGCGTCTAATCCTTGATTGTAATCACTTTTCTACGTGTATTCAAGTTTGATTATTAATGAAACGTTTGAAAATGATGATTTGTGTGTGTTTATCTGATTAGTTATCATTTTGTGCTGGTTTTGGGATTCCGAAACTAAATTGTTTGATTGTCTTTGTAGCTTATCGATCCTTTCACACGCATACAGTGGAATACTTTGGTAAGCTGTTAAAATGTTTGTAGTTGCGGAATATTCTGTAGAACTTGATAATTGTTTTATGACATTAACCGAAGGTAAAAAGATTTATTTGGTGCAGTATTTTCATTTACTTCCTTGTATTATTAACAAGTTGTTTCTGTTTTAAGTTCGACTGTAATTAACCTTTTTTTTTGTAGAAGTGATTCTATGACATCAAATGACCAGTAGCCAGGACCAGTCTAAACAAACAGTATCTTAAACCATTTAACATTGGTCTGTTCGGGATGTAAGCTCACCTTTGTGCATGTTTTTCTCAACTCATGTTAGCAGACCATTAGAAACTGCTTTTCAAAAATTACGTTCTTGCCCCTGTAGAAACATCATCTTATGTCTTCAATATTCCATTGACACATGTAACCTTCAGCCCTTTGTAATAACTTTGCCTACAGAATCATCATTTGGCTTAAATGCACAATACATGAAAACACATTACTGACATAATTTGTTTAGTAATAGAAATTGGTTTATAATATGGTTATAAGTTAATTATGATCTTCACATACTATTAATGAAATATGATATTGTATGCATCTAACCATTTGGTGTTACTGCTATTGTTATTTGTCCGTTATGCTAAATTCAAGTCGCTTGACCTTTCGTCAAATTTGCAACGTGCGGTGAGTCGCATTCGAGTCAGTTAATTTATGACGCCGCCGCAACGCGCGGCGGGTCACATTTCTAGATATTATAGAAAATAAAGAGGGCTCAAATATTTAGTTTTTATTGAGCAAGGTTTGTGTTTTACCATTCAAAAAACTAATAATAATAATAATAACTTTGACATGTCTAAAATTTATAGGGATAGAAAATATTGCTTTTATAAAATAAATGTGAATGAGACTTGAATGAATAAAAACGGAAATTTTATTATTTCCAAATATTTCAAAATGTTACAATAATAATTTTTTTTTTTTTTGAATGGTACAAAGAGTTGAATGGTAGACTAGTGTATTTATAGTGTAAAATTTGGAGTTGTAATTAGGGGCTACTTTGACTAGGCTAGAATTTAGGAACAACTTTGACTTGACTAGAAGACCATATTTACTAACACTTTGACTTGACTAGGAGACCATATTTACTAACACTTTGACTTGACTTGACTAGGAGACTACGTTTGACTTTTCAGGTTTGACTAAGGGACCTTGAAAGGGTTTAAGTTTAATTGGTTTTAATTAACATCACAAAACACCAAATGGTGTGTGGTTTGTTATTGGTCTGACCCTACAGTATCCCTTTCCACTTATCATTAGTGTTTATATATAGGGTGTACCGCAGCTAACCCATCACACCTCTGATACTTCGAAAACATACGGGGTATCTCCCAAAACCTTAATAGAATTTCACACTACCTTAATGTACCTGTAAATTCATGATTACGTTCCGGACCGCAATCACCAATTTACCTTACATTAGGGTTTTGTGTCCTTCTATGACTCTAAACACACATGTAAGTAATGCAAAATAGCCTTGTTATTGAATCGTATACAATGTATCCAAAAATAAGTCCAACTATTGAGTAGGAAAAAGACCTCTACCAGTCAGTGAGTAAGAACCTCTACCGATTGTTGAGCAGGTGCGATAGCCTCTACCAGTCGTTGAGCAGGTTGTAGGGCCTCTACCGACTGTTGAGCAGGCATGATGACCTCTACCAATCGTTGAGTAGGTTATTTGGTACTCTACTAACTGTTGAGCAAGTACTTCATCCTCTATCAGTTGTTTGATTAAGTGTACCAATTATTACACACATGAATTGCAAATTGATAATATGTACATGTTAGCAATCAAGTATCAAGTATAGCATGCGAGTTGAAATAGAGTTGCCCTAGACAAGGTTAATGACTCTAGGTATGTCTCTAGAAATTGGTTTATGTTCCATGCTTTCAGTATTATGAATAATCAGATGTTCAAGTAGATAATCAAATCCTCATGTATAACTAAGGATTAAGTTTGATGCAACTCATGATCAAGTTTCAATAGTTTGGTTATTATGAGTATCTAGTGAATGTTCAAGAAGGTAAATATTATGAATTTAGTTCTTGGGAGGAGGATGAAGAACTCAAAATATCATCAAAGTTATGAAAGATAGTGAAAGTGAAAGTAGTAAATAAAGGGTTTATTTTTATAGGTTTTCAAAGAGGCACAAAATAGTAAGGAGATTTTCTAGCAGCATGGATCGTGGGGTGTAAATAATAAAATCGAGTATAGGAGAAAACACGATCGTGGTGACACTAAAAATCGTAAAAGTTTGATCATGTTGAAAATAAGTAGGTGTCAAATGGGGAATTTGGAGACTAAGTTTTGTCTCTGTAGAAGGAAAGATTATATTTTCAAAATGGGTTTGTGTATAATGCAAAAGTCGTTAAATAGTACGTATTAAGTGAGCTTAGATCAGATTATCCCAGTTAGTCAAAGATTTTAAACACGACATTAGGTTTTATAGATCAAGGTGACATTATATCGAAAGTCCTTTGTTATGTTAATGAATAAACATTTGAATTAGAAATTAAGTTTAAGGACATATTTTGACAAAATATGTATTTTCCATAGTTTATAGGTGATGAAAATTTGACAGTATAAAGAAATATTTAGTGTGGTGCTAAGGTATGAGGTTATAGTTTAAAAGTATATAATATGTTGAGAAAGAAAATAATATGATTTGGGTAGGGTATTGAAAATATTTAAACAAGTGGCTAAGATGGTAAGGTGTGATTGTGAAATTCATATATGATTATGAAATGAGATTGATTTAAGCTTTAAAATTTTGAGATTTTAGAGCTTAGTTTAAGGAAAGTGAGTGTAATCATTTATTCATTAATTAAAACGAATAAACGAAAACGTTGACTTATCAAAACTTCTAGATTCTAATAACATAGTGAAGACATGCTTTAGCCTATAAGTGAACACTCATCCCGAGAATTCCCAGGTAGGCATCCAGGTCCCTCGTCTGATTGGGATTTATGCGCAATGCCAGTCCTAAACAGAAAACTCAGAATACAGGCGTTCACCCTTTCAGATTGCACGTGTTCGTTATTAAAATCTAGAACTTCGATGAGATCTTCAAGGTGGTTCAGGCTAAACCTGAGGATTTGTCCTATTAGTCTAAGAGTAGATCTTGTGATGGAGAACAATCTTCTTGTAGGGACTAAAGTAGGGATAAGAAGGAGGAGGGAGATAGAGAATAGAAAAAAGTAGGGTTGCAAGTAAAAGGAGCAAGTACTGATTATAATCCTATGGTTATAGACTAGATTATTTTTTTACTAATAACCTAATTCCCTATAACCATGGCTCTGATACCAATCTGTAACACCCCAACCGATGGCGGAAACATCGAGGTGTCACGTAATGATGATTGTTCAATAGCTCATGGTACTAAATGAAAGTTGAATAATTTTAAATAATTTAAAATTCATCTTACATTTAGAGATTACAAAAGCTGATTATTATAAACTAGGTCCAAAGCTCCTATGTGTTCCAAGACTTGCACAACTTCCAATAGCAAATAAACCTGAAACATGTTAAGTTGGAAAGATGGGGGGTCAACTATAAATAGTTGGTGAGAATACATAGGTTTTGCATATAGTTGAAAACAATATGTTGTATAGAAATCATAGTTGTAGTATAATAATGAGAAATGATAGAATATGAGTCCGACATGTAACAATGCGTCTTTTGTACAATCAAACCTTGTGTCGACTGAGACCTAACTCGCAAGTTAGTAAAAGTGTAACTGTTATCGATCATCCCTGAATTTATGCGGGGGGATGGGTTTGTCAGACCTATAGCGCTATAATCTAAACAGGCGGCTTGATCAATGTTAATGATTGTACTGTGTCTTTTTGTTACAGTCAAATGATAGAATGAGTAAATGATAATGTAATTGAATAACAAGTTTCAATAATGTAAGAATGAGTAAATGATAGTGTATAAAATGTTTAAACATGTTTCACCCCAAAATGTAAAACAGAAAAAGGGGCTATGTAAACTCACCTTAGGTGCATAATGAGTTCGTGCGTTTTATTGAGCGTGCAAACACTTAGTAATAATGCCTTGGAAAACTCGAAACTAGCTAGAGGAGATAATGACGGATGAAAACTTTAGTATATGGGAGATGGGATAATAATGTTTTTTTTTTAATGGTACAAAGAGTTGAATGGTAGGCTAGGGTATTTATAGTGTAAAATTTGGAGTTGTAATTAGGGGCTACTTTGACTAGGCTAGAATTTAGGAACAACTTTGACTTGACTAGAAGACCATATTTACTAACACTTTGACTTGACTAGGAGACCATATTTACTAACACTTTGACTTGACTTGACTAGGAGACTACGTTTGACTTTTCAGGTTTGACTAAGGGACCTTGAAAGGGTTTAAGTTTAATTGGTTTTAATTAACATCACAAAACACCAAATGGTGTAGTGGTTTGTGTGGTGTGGTTAAGGTTTAGCCCGCCAGGGACTCGGGTTCGAATCCTGGCACAGGCAAACATTTTTTTTAACGTTTTTAAATCAGAATTTTTAATACAATCCAATTTAATATTGATTATACATCATTATTTAAACAAAAAAAATTAAAAAATGGATGGTAAAGATACTGTAAACATGAATCGGATGAATAAACGAGGGAGTTCTATATATATATATATATATATATATATATATATATATATATATAAAGAAAATTTGTGTGATGTTACACTTCTGTAAAGAAACGAAATCTCACAAATTGGGTAGTTTATGCTTTTTATATACCTATACTGTGTGTATATCTTTTTGTGATCTTAATTTTGGGTGTTTTAAGGATTAGCAAAGAGGAAACATTTGTGACACCCGGCAAATTCTGGTTAACAACGTTGTCTAGATTAAAGTCTACCTTAGCGAGTCACGCGTATATTATACTTAACTAGGGTTAGCTAGATAGCTAGATAGGACATACGTGCATTGTTGTGAGTTAATATGTGATTACATGATTAGTGAACCTCGGACGTTGGTGAATAATAAACTTATGTGTCTCGGTGATATCTGACAAACTTATGTGGAAACCATACGTGATTATGTGAACCTAAACCGAACACGTTAATAAAAATCATTAAAAGTGGAGCATGAGGTTGATTAGGGTCTTAACGCATGGGGTTACACTTGTTACGGTCCAAAATAACGAAAACGTCGATGGATAACGCGTCGGGAGGCGAAACGAAGCAAAAGCGCGCGCCTCGGACCTGTCAGCGGCCGCTCACAGGCTCCGAGCGGCCGCTCGAATCTTCCTGATGGGTCTAAACCGCCTCAAACTCATATTTAAGCATCCTTAACTCCCATGCAACCCCATACTCAACCCTAATCGCCCCCTTACTGCCCCACACGAATATTTCACTCCAAAAACTCCTGCTAAGGCTCAAGATCATCAATTGGGAGGCTCCAAGGCGCGCGATTGATTGATTTGAAGAGCTAAGGGTATAACTTATGATTTCTTACGCTTTTACCTTATGTTTTTACTATAAAAATCATATAACAAGTTTGTCCAGGTCTGAAAGTATTTTATAAAAGTTAAAACATGATGATTACGAAGATTAAAAGGGTCAACCACATTGTTATATAATGAATGTTATATGTTTTGCATGATTATGCATGTTCTTGATGTTTTAGACTTCTAGGGTTTGTGAATAATGATGGTTGTGATGTATAATTAGGGTTTTGATCAGATGTGGTTCTTACTAATGTTGTATGATGATTATTAGGTGTTATTGATTGATAATATGCAACTAGGGTTTGATATAATTGATAATATTGCATGATTAGAATCTGGACAGATTCTGAATGTCGACTTGTAGGGTCTGTTTCGTGGCTTGAAAATAATTGGTTTGATCGATTCTTTGCATTAATAGATTGTACATAGTCTTAGCTTTTTAGAATGGGCAAAATCATCTGATTTGGATGTCGTTTGATATGTTTTTGGAATTTTCATTGAAAATAGGTCAGGTCAGAATTTCGGGTATCAAACTGAGTCAACTTTGAAACATCATAAATCAAGTTTTATAAAGAGTTGGGTTGTGAAATTTTTACAGAAGGTTAATATTGGAGTAATATGAGTTTTCCAAGTGGATTCATCCCGTTTGGATAAATACACAATTTTTGGGAATTTATCTACCAAACTGACCTGTTAGGAAGGTTTTCTGAACATAGATGTATTAGATGAATTTTAATTATTTTTGTGTTTGGATTTAAGACAAAAAAAATAGGTATTGTTAAGTGAATCCCAAAGAAAATTCAGTAAAAATTTGGGAGGTTAACTCACTGATTTGCTATTTTAAATAAATTCGTTTTGATGGCGCACAATCTGTCCTGAAAACACAGATTGTGTATTATGTGCTTCTGTGATTAATTGAGGTCTTAGGTGGTATGGAATTGACATGTAACTGAAGTACACTTGTCTGAGACACATACGGAATGTAGAAACTAATTGTAACCAACGTATTCACCAACGGGTCCGTAGGGTTTACTATTGCATGTAGAATCACTAGGCGTCGCATACACACTTTTGAACATTTAAAACGCCTTGGACAAACGAGTTATATGGTGTAATGATATTACGCCTATACTCACTTAATGACACTGTTATTAGGGTGTCGGTAGCATATATTACTTGCTGTTCGGATTCTTTGCTTGCACGTTAAGGTGAGTTTACGGCCCCTCTTTTAACTGGTTTTACTTTTTGGGGGAGAAAACATGTGTTAAACTTATGTTTTGGTAACAACTGTCATACTATGGGTTTCTATGGTTTACTATACGATCTTTGGAAGTCCTGGGGGAAACCATGAATGTGCGGGTTTGCACAACGGGGAAATGTGAATAGATCTATTGGGAGTGACCAACCCCGCTCGTCGGCTTGGAGGGCCGGGCGAGTGCATATTGTCTCAAACAGGAACTGGTTTACTATTCGGGCACAACATCTGGTTTGCGAGTTAGTAATGGTTTTCCAATCGTAGATGTAACAAAACATACGCCTAGCTAGCGTACCTTGGTTTGCAAATTGTTATAGTATGGACAGGTTGAACTTGGTACTTTGATTACAAAACCTGTAAACTCACCAGCATTTTTGTGCTGACGTAAACTCTTACATGTTTTCTCAGGTCGCTAAGGTAGCACAATGGAACTAGGGCGCACGCGTCTGCACGGCGTCTAGTTAGGATTGCATGGTTTTCAAACATTGAATAATTTGGTTTACTTTTGGATTATGTTTAATAATAAGCTTCCGCTGTAACTGGAGATTTAAACTATGTTTTTGAAATTGCATATGTTAGTTTAGACTTGTTTATTATGATCGTTGGTTTGGATCCTGGTTTGTCATGCGCCTCGCGGTAAAACTCCGCAAGTGGATTTTGAGGGTGTGACAGATTGGTATCAGAGCCAATGGTTATAGTTAACTATGACTGCATGTAGAGTCTAGTCTATAGCCGAGTCGCACACACTAGATGATCACTTAGTACTAAACATTATGGTGGATTACGTATGGGCTTGTCGGGGTGTCTCTAAATCATCTGACCTTCCTATGTTACATCATCCGTTCTATCCTAGGTCGAGTTACTTGCTTTCTAGGCAGTGTGGTATATGGGGGTAAATCGTGTACTCTTGAGATTTGTCCAAGGCTCGGACATCTCCCTTTCATACTTCAATAGAAACACTTGCCATAAACTACCGTAGCATTACGGTGTATAGCTAAGAGTCTATGTTCGGTGATTTGAACTTTGAACCAGGAGAACACTTGGAGGACCATGTAGAGCGGTTTATCATTTTGGGTGCACACAAAATCATAAACCAAAATGCATGAAAGCCCTAGTGAGCTCTGGGTTTGAATGGATAGTCCTGAGTTGGATCTAGCTTTGATCTTGTAAATGCTAGTGGTTACCATTAGCTGCGAAACTAAATTTTCTCGTTCTTTCTATCAGAATCATGTCTGGAGTACGAGGAGGACGTGGAGGTGGCCGCAATGGTGGACGTGGTGGTGGTCGCGGTGGTGGTGGTGGTCGTGGAGGTGTAAACCTATCACAGGAAGATCTGAACAACTTGCTGCAAGCTGCCTTTCAGTTAGGGCACAATGGTGGTGGTAAGTTGAGTTATCCATTTTCTTTGCCTCATTAGTGAACCACGTTTGCATTCTTCGTGGTTTCTCATGCGTTTCATTTCAGGTGGTCCTGTTAACCCACCCCCACCCATGTGTACCTATAAGATGTTTCGGGACTGTAAGCCCAGGAATTCTCTGGCACTGAGGGTGCGGTGAGCTTACTCATGTGGTTGGAAAAGGTGGAGTCAGTGTTTCTGATGTGTAACTGTCTCCCAGAGGATCGAGTCAAGTATGCTGCTGCGTTATTCCAGGATGTTGCTTTGACCTGGTGGAATAACATCACCCAGAATATGGGTATAGGGGAGGCTTATGCTATGCCTTGGGAAAATTTTGTTCAACTGCTGAAGCGAGAGTACTGTCCAAGGGAGGAAGTTCAAAAGCTAGAGCACGAGGTGTGGAACCTCAAGATGACTGGGTCCGAGATTGAAAAGTATACGGTAAGGCGTAATGAGTTGGCAGTGCTGTGTCCTGATCTGCATGTGCCAGAGTACAGGAGGATTGAACACTATATCTCGGGGCTAGTACCAGAGATCGCCAGGTTGGTGGCTGCGGGAAATCATCCTACATACTCAGAGGTGGTCCGATTGGCTCACAGGATGACAAACTTGAAGGTGAATGAGGGTATTTTGCCTGCTAAGGGTTCGACTGTCAAGGCCCCGGAAAGTAACAAGCGTAAATGGGATAATGAGGGGAAAGGATCTGTGCCAGCACAGCAGGGTAAGAGATTCGATGGCGGGGGTTCTTCTTCTGGTAACAAACAGGGTGGTTATGCGGGGAAATTACCTAAATGCAACAAGTGTGGACGTCATCATCAGGGGGACTGCGACCGTAATCGTTGCCATCGTTGTCAGCGACTGGGGCATTTTGCTAAAGACTGTCGGGCGACACTTCCATCGACCCAGGCTCCAACTACTAACTCGGCTCCTACTACTCAAGGAACTACGGGAAGACAGGGATGTTACAACTGTGGGGAGACTGGGCATTACAAGAAGGATTGCCCGAAACTGAAGCAGGGCGGGAACAACGGTAACGGGAACAACAGGGGTGGCGGCAGGAATGCACTGCGGTTCATCAAATCCATGAAAACCGCCGGCGCGTTCGTGAGACCGAAAGGCATGACCAAGAATTCGAAATGGCCATAACGTGTACGAAAGGCAGTCTTTGCAACGTCAGCTTCCCTTACGCGCAACTGGTGATAACCGGACCTCAAATCAATCTTAGAGTAGTAACTAGAACCCTGGAGTTGGTCGAATAGATCATCAATACGTGGAAGAGGATAACGGTTCTTGATGGTCAATTTGTTCAATTCTCTGTAATCCACACACAATCGGAAACTTCCATCCTTCTTCTTAACGAATAGAATCGGGGCTCCCCAAGGGGAAGAACTTGGTCTGATGAAACCCTTGTCCAAGAGTTCCTGTAACTGACTAGACAATTCCTGCATCTCGGGTGGTGCAAGACGGTAGGGGGCCCGAGCAATAGGAGCAGCCCCTGGTACAAGATCAATACCGAACTCAACCTGACGATGGGGAGGAAGACCAGATAAATCATCGGGAAATACATCAGGAAACTCGCGTACAACAGGAATATCGTCGATCTTCTTCTCATCGCTAGAGGAAACAGATAAAAGTGCCAAAACGGCCGAATAACCCTTTCGAAGATACTTAAGGGCTTTCATGCTGGAGATGAGATTTAGCGGAACACCGCCCTTGATACCGTACACAGAAAGGAATTCTCCATCAGGGAGAGGAATCCGAATAATCTTGTCGTAACAAATGATCTCAGCGCGATACAAAGACAACCAATCCATGCCTACCACAACGTCAAAACTACCCAAAGGTACCGGCATAAGGTCGATGGGGAACGACAAACCCGACAACTCTAGTTGACACTCCCGAAGGATACAAGTAGCTTCAATCTTTTTACCGTCAGCCAACTCAATTAAATACTTAGCCTCTAATGGTACGGGTACTACATCTAGCAGTCGACTAATTTCCATGGATATAAAACTTTTATCGGCACCGGAATCAAATAAAACACTAACAGAGCGATTATTGAGAAGGAACGTACCGGTAACTGTGTCAGGATCCTGTCTAGCCTCTGCGGCTGACAAGTTCGTCATTGTGTTTATTGATGACATCCTGATTTACTCCAAGAACAAGACCGAACACGAGGAACACCTGCGTTTGGTTTTGGAACTCTTGCGACGGGAACAACTTTACGCTAAGTTCTCAAAGTGTGACTTTTGGTTACGCGAAGTTCAGTTCCTAGGACATGTGGTTAATGAACTAGGAATTCATGTCGATCCAGCTAAGATCGAAGCGATCAAGGACTGGGGAGCACCAAAGACGCCAACTGAGGTGCGGCAATTTCTAGGCCTTGCGGGCTACTATCGTCGTTTCATTAAGGGGTTCTCGAAGATCGCTCAACCCCTGACCACTCTTACTCAGAAGGATAGAAAATTCGACTGGGGTGAACCACAAGAGTCGGCATTTCATGAACTGAAGTCTAAACTTTGTTCTGCTCCTATTTTGTCCTTACCTGAAGGCCCTGATGATTTCGTTGTTTACTGTGATGCTTCTATTCATGGTCTCGGTTGCGTGTTGATGCAACGCGAGAAAGTGATTGCGTATGCTTCTCGTCAACTCAAGGTGCACGAAAAGAACTACACCACCCATGACTTGGAGTTGGGTGCAGTGGTTTTCGCGTTGAAAATTTGGAGACATTACTTGTACGGTACCAAATGCACCATCTACACCGATCACAAGAGTCTTCAACATATTTTCGACCAACAACATTTGAACATACGACAACGACGTTGGATTGAACTCCTGAATGACTATGATTGCGCCATTAAGTACCATCCTGGCGAGGCGAATGTAGTAGCAGACGCCTTGAGCAGGAAGGAATCAATTAAACCTCATCGCGTTCGGGCATTGCAACTCACTATTCATTCCTCTTTACCCGACCAACTCCGTTCTGCCCAATTAGAAGCTTTGAAGGAGGAAAACCTTAAAGCTGAGACTATGCACGGTGCCGACAAGCACCTCGAGCGAAGGCCTGATGGCCTGCACTACTTCGCAGAACGCATATGGGTTCCTTTATTCGGGTGACTTCGGGAGCTTGTTTTAGATGAGGCTCACAAGTCCTGGTATTCTATTCATCCTGGTTCGGATAAGATGTACCAAGATCTGAAGGTGCTTTACTGGTGGCCAAACATGAGGTCGGATATAGCCTCATACGTGAGCAAATGCTTGACCTGTGCTAAGGTCAAGGTGGAATACCAGAAACCGTCGGGTCTCTTGCAACAACCTGAAATTCCAGAGTGGAAATGGAAACGGATTACAATGGATTTTGTCATGCAACTACCTAAGTCACCGAGCGGGAATGATAAGATATGGGTGATTGTTGATCGGTTGACGAAATCAGCCCATTTTCTCGCCATTAAGGAGACCGACACCATTGATCGTTTGGCTCGTCTTTATCTGAAGGAAGTTGTTTCTAAGCACGGGGTGCCGGTTTCTATTATATCGGATCGTGATTCCCATTTTACTTCTCACTTCTGGAAATCTTTGCACAAGGCTTTGGGTACCCAGCTGGACATGAGTACAGCTTATCACCCACAGACTGACGGTCAGAGTGAACGCACGATTCAAACCTTAGAAGACATGCTGCGGGCATGTGTGATCGATTTTGGCAAAGGTTGGGAAGCTCATTTACCGTTAGTAGAATTCTCTTACAACAACAGTTACCACACGAGCATCAAGGCAGCTCCGTTCGAGACACTGTACAGGCGGAAATGCCGGTCCCCTCTTTGTTGGGCTGAGGTGGGTGAGAGTCAACTCACTGGGCCTGAGCTAGTGTACGAAACTTCGGAAAAGATCGTACAGATTCGTAACCGGTTGGCAGCGGCACGGGATCGGCAAAAGAGTTATGCTGACCAACGTCGCAAGCCATTGGAATTCCAAGTTGATGACAAGGTACTTCTGAAAGTTTCACCGTGGAAGGGCGTCATACGCTTTGGGAAGCGTGGCAAACTCAACCCTCGGTATGTCGGTCCGTTTACAATCCTGGAACGGATTGGACCGGTGGCATATCGTCTTGATTTACCGACGGAGCTCGGCAACGTACATAACGTCTTCCATGTGTCCAACTTAAAGAAGTGTCTGGCTGACGAGTCTCTTATTGTTCCACTGGAAGAGATCAAGGTGGATGATCGTCTTCGGATTGTGGAGGAACCTGTTGAGATTCTTGATTACAAGATTCGTAGCCTACGTCATAGCAAGATTCGCATTGTTAAGGTTCGCTGGAACTCGAACCGAGGACCAGAGTACACTTGGGAACGAGAGGATCATATGAAGTCTAAGTATCCTCATCTCTTTCCTAAGGAAGCATTCGAATCGAGATATGTTACCACTACTGCTGAATGAATCTCGGGGCGAGATTCCTTTTAACGTGGGGATGATGTGACAACTCGGGTAAATCTCTCTTTTGGTTTCTATCTTTTCTGTTCTTTTTTATTCCTTTTGGTACTTGTGCAATTTTCGGGACAAAAATTCTTTTAACGTGGGGATGATGTGACACCCGGCAAATTCTGGTTAACAACGTTGTCTAGATTAAAGTCTACCTTAGCGAGTCACGCGTATATTATACTTAACTAGGGTTAGCTAGATAGCTAGATAGGACATACGTGCATTGTTGTGAGTTAATATGTGATTACATGATTAGTGAACCTTGGACGTTGGTGAATAATAAACTTATGTGTCTCGGTGATATCTGACAAACTTATGTGGAAACCATACATGATTATGTGAACCTAAACCGAACACGTTAATAAAAATCATTAAAAGTGGAGCATGAGATTGATTAGGGTCTTAACGCATGGGGTTACACTTGTTACGGTCCGAAATAACGAAAACGTCGATGGATAACGCGTCGGGAGGCGAAACGAAGCAAAAGCGCGCGCCTCGGACCTGTGAGCGGCCGCTCACAGGCTCCGAGCGGCCGCTCGAATCTTCCTGACGGGTCTAAACCGCCTCAAACTCATATTTAAGCATCCTTAACTCCCATGCAACCCCCATACTAAACCCTAATCGCCCCCTTACTGCCCCACACGAATATTTCACTCCAAAAACTCCTGCTAAGGCTCAAGATCATCAATTGGGAGGCTCCAAGGTGCGCGATTGATTGATTTGAAGAGCTAAGGGTATAACTTATGATTTCTTACGCTTTTACCTTATGTTTTTACTATAAAAATCATATCACAAGTTTGTCCAGGTCTGAAAGTATTTTATAAAAGTTAAAACATGATGATTACGAAGATTAAAAGGGTCAACCACATTGTTATATAATGAATGTTATATGTTTTGCATGATTATGCATGTTCTTGATGTTTTAGACTTCTAGGGTTTGTGAATAATGATGGTTGTGATGTATAATTAGGGTTTTGATCAGATGTGGTTCTTACTAATGTTGTATGATGATTATTAGGTGTTATTGATTGATAATATGCAACTAGGGTTTGATATAATTGATAATATTGCATTATTAGAATCTGGACAGATTCTGAATGTCGACTTGTGGGGTCTGTTTCGTGGCTTGAAAATAATTGATTTGATCGATTCTTTGCATGAATAGATTGTACATAGTCTTAGCTTTTTAGAATGGGCAAAATCATCTGATTTGGATGTCGTTTGATATGTTTTTGGAATTTTCATTGAAAATAGGTCAGGTCAGAATTTCGGGTATCAAACTGAGTCAACTTTGAAACATCATAAATCAAGTTTTATAAATAGTTGGGTTGTGAAATTTTTACAGAAGGTTAATATTGGAGTAATATGAGTTTTCCAAGTGGATTCATCCCGTTTGGATGAATACACAATTTTTGGGAATTTATATACCAAACTGACCTGTTAGGAAGGTTTTCTGAACATAGATGTATTAGATGAATTTTAATTATTTTTGTGTTTGGATTTAAGACAAAACAAAAATAGGTATTGTTAAGAGAATCCCAAAGAAAATTCAGTAAAAATTTGGGAGGTTAACTCACTGATTTGCTATTTTAAATAAATTCGTTTTGATGGCGCACAATCTGTCCTGAAAACACAGATTGTGTATTATGTGCTTCTGTGATTAATTGAGGTCTTAGGTGGTATGGAATTGACATGTAACTGAAGTACACTTGTCTGAGACACATACGGAATGTAGAAACTAATTGTAACCAACGTATTCACCAACGGGTCCGTAGGGTTTACTATTGCATGTAGAATCACTAGGCGTCGCATACACACTTTTGAACATTTAAAACGCCTTGGACAAACGAGTTATATGGTGTAATGATATTACGCCTATACTCACTTAATGACACTGTTATTAGGGTGTCGGTAGCATATATTACTTGCTGTTCGGATTCTTTGCTTGCACGTTAAGGTGAGTTTACGGCCCCTCTTTTAACTGGTTTTACTTTTTGGGGGAGAAAACATGTGTTAAACTTATGTTTTGGTAACAACTGTCATACTATGGGTTTCTATGGTTTACTATACGATCTTTGGAAGTCCCGGGGGAAACCATGAATGTGCGGGTTTGCACAACGGGGAAATGTGAATAGATCTATTGGGAGTGACCAACCCCGCTCGTCGGCTTGGAGGGCCGGGCGAGTGCATATTGTCTCAAACAGGAACTGGTTTACTATTCGGGCACAACATCTGGTTTGCGAGTTAGTAATGGTTTTCCAATCGTAGATGTAACAAAACATACGCCTAGCTAGCGTACCTTGGTTTGCAAATTGTTATAGTATGGACAGGTTGAACTTGGTACTTTGATTACAAAACCTGTAAACTCACCAGCATTTTTGTGCTGACGTAAACTCTTACATGTTTTCTCAGGTCGCTAAGGTAGCACAATGGAACTAGGGCGCACGCGTCTGCACGGCGTCTAGTTAGGATTGCATGGTTTTCAAACATTGAATAATTTGGTTTACTTTTGGATTATGTTTAATAATAAGCTTCCGCTGTAACTGGAGATTTAAACTATGTTTTTGAAATTGCATATGTTAGTTTAGACTTGTTTATTGTGATCGTTGGTTTGGATCCTGATTTGTCATGCGCCTCGCGGTAAAACTCCGCAAGTGGATTTTGAGGGTGTGACAACATTGTCTAGAATTAGTTTATAAAAGAATCTCCATATGATTTATATAGTAAAAACATGCACTTTTGACATACATTAGTATTATAGTGTTAAGTATATGCCATAGACAAAGTGTAATGTAGGTAGCAAAAACTCAAGAAAGCGAGCAGTCCAATCTGAAATCAGATTACGTGGATATAATTAAGCATGTTTTTATCGGATAGTTACATTCCCTTATGGAAAGGTTAAAGTTAATTTCATGTGTAATAAGAAACAAAGAATTAGTAAGGTAAAGGGACAACTGTCACGTTGCACATTATGTGATTCAACTCTATGAAAGAGGACAATGCTAAAGATAAATGGGTGGAATACTTTGGTAAGCTGTTAAAATGTTTGTAGTTGCGGAATATTCTGTAGAACTTGATAATTGTTTTATGACATTAACCGAAGGTAAAAAGATTTATTTGGTGCAGTATTTTCATTTACTTCCTTGTATTATTAACAAGTTGTTTCTGTTTTAAGTTCGACTGTAATTAACCTTTTTTTTTGTAGAAGTGATTCTATGACATCAAATGACCAGTAGCCAGGACCAGTCTAAACAAACAGTATCTTAAACCATTTAACATTGGTCTGTTCGGGATGTAAGCTCACCTTTGTGCATGTTTTTCTCAACTCATGTTAGCAGACCATTAGAAACTGCTTTTCAAAAATTACGTTCTTGCCCCTGTAGAAACATCATCTTATGTCTTCAATATTCCATTGACACATGTAACCTTCAGCCCTTTGTAATAACTTTGCCTACAGAATCATCATTTGGCTTAAATGCACAATACATGAAAACACATTACTGACATAATTTGTTTAGTAATAGAAATTGGTTTATAATATGGTTATAAGTTAATTATGATCTTCACATACTATTAATGAAATATGATATTGTATGCATCTAACCATTTGGTGTTACTGCTATTGTTATTTGTCCGTTATGCTAAATTCAAGTCGCTTGACCTTTCGTCAAATTTGCAACGTGCGGCGAGTCGCATTCGAGTCAGTTAATTTATGATGCCGCCGCAACGCGCGGCGGGTCACATTTCTAGATATTATAGAAAATAAAGAGGGCTCAAATATTTAGTTTTTATTGAGCAAGGTTTGTGTTTTACCATTCAAAAAACTAATAATAATAATAATAACTTTGACATGTCTAAAATTTATAGGGATAGAAAATATTGGTTTTATAAAATAAATGTGAATGAGACTTGAATGAATAAAAACGGAAATTTTATTATTTCCAAATATTTCAAAATGTTACAATAATAATTTTTTTTTTTTGAATGGTACAAAGAGTTGAATGGTAGACTAGTGTATTTATAGTGTAAAATTTGGAGTTGTAATTAGGGGCTACTTTGACTAGGCTAGAATTTAGGAACAACTTTGACTTGACTAGAAGACCATATTTACTAACACTTTGACTTGACTAGGAGACCATATTTACTAACACTTTGACTTGACTTGACTAGGAGACTACGTTTGACTTTTCAGGTTTGACTAAGGGACCTTGAAAGGGTTTAAGTTTAATTGGTTTTAATTAACATCACAAAACACCAAATGGTGTGTGGTTTGTTATTGGTCTGACCCTACAGTATCCCTTTCCACTTATCATTAGTGTTTATATATAGGGTGTACCGCAGCTAACCCATCACACCTCTGATACTTCGAAAACATACGGGGTATCTCCCAAAACCTTAATAGAATTTCACACTACCTTAATGTACCTGTAAATTCATGATTACGTTCCGGACCGCAATCACCAATTTACCTTACATTAGGGTTTTTTGTCCTTCTATGACTCTAAACACACATGTAAGTAATGCAAAATAGCCTTGTTATTGAATCGTATACAATGTATCCAAAAATAAGTCCAACTATTGAGTAGGAAAAAGACCTCTACCAGTCAGTGAGTAAGAACCTCTACCGATTGTTGAGCAGGTGCGATAGCCTCTACCAGTCGTTGAGCAGGTTGTAGGGCCTCTACCGACTGTTGAGCAGGCATGATGACCTCTACCAATCGTTGAGTAGGTTATTTGGTACTCTACTAACTGTTGAGCAAGTACTTCATCCTCTATCAGTTGTTTGATTAAGTGTACCAATTATTACACACATGAATTGCAAATTGATAATATGTACATGTTAGCAATCAAGTATCAAGTATAGCATGCGAGTTGAAATAGAGTTGCCCTAGACAAGGTTAATGACTCTAGGTATGTCTCTAGAAATTGGTTTATGTTCCATGCTTTCAGTATTATGAATAATCAGATGTTCAAGTAGATAATCAAATCCTCATGTATAACTAAGGATTAAGTTTGATGCAACTCATGATCAAGTTTCAATAGTTTGGTTATTATGAGTATCTAGTGAATGTTCAAGAAGGTAAATATTATGAATTTAGTTCTTGGGAGGAGGATGAAGAACTCAAAATATCATCAAAGTTATGAAAGATAGTGAAAGTGAAAGTAGTAAATAAAGGGTTTATTTTTATAGGTTTTCAAAGAGGCACAAAATAGTAAGGAGATTTTCTAGCAGCATGGATCGTGGGGTGTAAATAATAAAATCGAGTATAGGAGAAAACACGATCGTGGTGACACTAAAAATCGTAAAAGTTTGATCATGTTGAAAATAAGTAGGTGTCAAATGGGGAATTTGGAGACTAAGTTTTGTCTCTGTAGAAGGAAAGATTATATTTTCAAAATGGGTTTGTGTATAATGCAAAAGTCGTTAAATAGTACGTATTAAGTGAGCTTAGATCAGATTATCCCAGTTAGTCAAAGATTTTAAACACGACATTAGGTTTTATAGATCAAGGTGACATTATATCGAAAGTCCTTTGTTATGTTAATGAATAAACATTTGAATTAGAAATTAAGTTTAAGGACATATTTTGACAAAATATGTATTTTCCATAGTTTATAGGTGATGAAAATTTGACAGTATAAAGAAATATTTAGTGTGGTGCTAAGGTATGAGGTTATAGTTTAAAAGTATATAATATGTTGAGAAAGAAAATAATATGATTTGGGTAGGGTGTTGAAAATATTTAAACAAGTGGCTAAGATGGTAAGGTGTGATTGTGAAATTCATATATGATTATGAAATGAGATTGATTTAAGCTGTAAAATTTTGAGATTTTAGAGCTTAGTTTAAGGAAAGTGAGTGTAATCATTTATTCATTAATTAAAACGAATAAACGAAAACGTTGACTTATCAAAACTTCTAGATTCTAATAACATAGTGAAGACATGCTTTAGCCTATAAGTGAACACTCATCCCGAGAATTCCCAGGTAGGCATCCAGGTCCCTCGTCTGATTGGGATTTATGCGCAATGCCAGTCCTAAACAGAAAACTCAGAATACAGGCGTTCACCCTTCCAGATTGCACGTGTTCGTTATTAAAATCTAGAACTTCGATGAGATCGTCAAGGTGGTTCAGGCTAAACCTGAGGATTTGTCCTATTAGTCTAAGAGTAGATCTTGTGATGGAGAACAATCTTCTTGTAGGGACTAAAGTAGGGATAAGAAGGAGGAGGGAGATAGAGAATAGAAAAAAGTAGGGTTGCAAGTAAAAGGAGCAAGTACTGATTATAATCCTATGGTTATAGACTAGATTATTTTTTTACTAATAACCTAATTCCCTATAACCATGGCTCTGATACCAATCTGTAACACCCCAACCGATGGCGGAAACATCGAGGTGTCACGTAATGATGATTGTTCAATAGCTCATGGTACTAAATGAAAGTTGAATAATTTTAAATAATTTAAAATTCATCTTACATTTAGAGATTACAAAAGTTGATTATTATAAACTAGGTCCAAAGCTCCTATGTGTTCCAAGACTTGCACAACTTCCAATAGCAAATAAACCTGAAACATGTTAAGTTGGAAAGATGGGGGGTCAACTATAAATAGTTGGTGAGAATACATAGGTTTTGCATATAGTTGAAAACAATATGTTGTATAGCAATCATAGTTGTAGTATAATAATGAGAAATGATAGAATATGAGTCCGACATGTAACAATGCGTCTTTTGTACAATCAAACCTTGTGTCGACTGAGACCTAACTCGCAAGTTAGTAAAAGTGTAACTGTTATCGATCATCCCTGAATTTATGCGGGGGGTGGGTTTGTCAGACCTATAGCGCTATAATCTAAACAGGCGGCTTGATCAATGTTAATGATTGTACTGTGTCTTTTTGTTACAATCAAATGATAGAATGAGTAAATGATAGTGTAATTGAATCACAAGTTTCAATAATGTAAGAATGAGTAAATGATAGTGTATAAAATGTTTAAAAATGTTTCACCCCAAAATGTAAAACAGAAAAAGGGGCTATGTAAACTCACCTTAGGTGCATAATGAGTTCGTGCGTTTTATTGAGAGTGCAAACACTTAGTAATAATGCCTTGGAAAACTCGAAACTAGCTAGAGGAGATAATGACGGATGAAAACTTTAGTATATGGGAGATGGGATAATAATGTTTTTTTTTTTTAATGGTACAAAGAGTTGAATGGTAGGCTAGTGTATTTATAGTGTAAAATTTGGAGTTGTAATTAGGGGCTACTTTGACTAGGCTAGAATTTAGGAACAACTTTGACTTGACTAGAAGACCATATTTACTAACACTTTGACTTGACTAGGAGACCATATTTACTAACACTTTGACTTGACTTGACTAGGAGACTACGTTTGACTTTTTAGGTTTGACTAAGGGACCTTGAAAGGGTTTAAGTTTAATTGGTTTTAATTAACATCACAAAACACCAAATGGTGTAGTGGTTTGTGTGGTGTGGTTAAGGTTTAGCCCGCCAGGGACTCGGGTTCGAATCCTGGCACAGGCAAACATTTTTTTTTTTAACGTTTTTAAATCAGAATTTTTAATACAATCCAATTTAATAGTGATTATACATCATTATTTAAACAAAAAAAATTAACAAAATGGATGGTAAAGATACTGTAAACATGAATCGGATGAATAAACGAGGGAGTTATATATATATATATATATATATATATATAAAGAAAATTTGTGTGATGTTACACTTAACTAAATGAGTTTCTAGTTATAATGCCTAAATTGATTAGGATAAATTATAATGACGACTCGTCATGAATGGGTAGGAGTAACATACAAGAAGCGGATAAAGGCGAACATAAAATGTGTTAAGTATAGAAATTAAAATACAAGAAAAGTAGAAATCACGCGATGTTACAGTCTCCCCTACTTTAGGAAATTTCGTCTCGAAATTTAATTAAGAGTCAACCTTTTGAAAAATAGGTAAGTGGTTTGATACAAGAACAAAGCTTGTTAGTTTATTATGTTTAAAGCGAATACGGTATCTAGTCACTTGTGCGATAATTATGCTCGTAAGAGAAGTACTTTTCAAATTTTACCTAAGGTTGTACGTAGAAATTTGAGGACTTAACTGACATAAGCATTTTGTAAATAGTGAAGTAAGGGGTACGTATAAATAGGTTTGTATATGGAGTTGATGCAACAAGTTTTGGAAAAGTAAATAAATATACAGTATAACATACATGAAAATAGAAAAAAAAATCTTGTGAAGGTTGGTAAGTATACCGTGTATAAAAAAATAGTAAGAATTTTAGGAAAGTAAGTATTTATACGGTATGAAATAGTGAATATTGAAGGTAGGTAAGTATATTTGTATAACATATAGAAATTTTGAGAAAATAAGTATTTATACGGTATATCATATATGAAATAGTAGAATTTGTTGGCTTGTAAAAGAGGTGTCCTTGGGTAATTGGGTGGAATATTAAAAATGTGAACATAATAAGTGACTAGATGTGGGAATGAACAGTATTTAGTAATAGATATTTGGTTTGCACAAGGTCGAAAATTTTGTTAGGAAAAACTTTTTAGAAGTGATTAAATAAACGAGAAATTGGACTATTTGGAAAACAACTTTTTAGCGAAATAAATAGTAGTTATTTAGTTTTGAAATTCAGTACATAATTATTCAAGGAAATATATAAAGTGATAGATGAATCTTCTTTTACATATATAAATGCTTTTAGAGATTAAGGCCGGAGCTTACGGAATTTAGAAATAGATTCTTGATAATGAGAGGATTGCTGATTAAGCAAGGAAAGCACGAGCAAGGAACGAAGTTCGATGGAGATTGCAAGTATAGATTATTCATAGCAAGGATGATGTTGCATAGTAGAGAGTGTGGTTCAAAACAAGGTTATGATATGCATAAAAGACAAATGATGCAAGTGTAATTAGACTAGTAAACTATAACATAAACTGTATTGCAAAAGATAAATAACGTAAGTGTTGGTCAAAATTTAAACTCGACACCCAAAACTTCTCATGGCATGAATAACTCTACTTTTGGTAGTATGACAGGACATTTATGTATAGGATGTACCGGTGGCGTATCCACCATGCCGTTATCATACCTCATCCGTGTTGTTATTCAAGTCATGATAGGTTATACACACTGGGACTTGTGATGTTTTCCATGCGCCGAATTTTTGTAATTACGTGTGCACCCGTAATTAGTCCAATTGCCGTATGGTCCACATAATTTGACTCGTGATACGATTTCAAGAGAAAAGGTTTTTGGGATTATAAAGAAGTAGGTTGTCTGATTTAGCGTGTCTTTGCTCATAAGTCCTGTTTGCTAAAAAAATTATTTTGTTATGGATGACATTAGGCGTCCTGAAAACAAAATTTATTTTTAACACTTTTACCATTTAAAATCTCGTTTGTTATACCCACTTGACACACATTTGTTAGTGGTTTGAAGGTTGAAAGTGAGGATTTTATATAAGAATAAGCATCCTCTTAGGAATAGTAGGAAGAACTTTGTTCAAAAATTTGAAAAAGATTGCACGCGAGGAGAAACGGGTTTTGCGATGTTTGAATTTTGCCGATAATTACGATTGTGACCTAAGATAACAATAGTATGTCTTAATTCATAAAAGAAAATTTCAAATCCAAACAATTTCTTGAAAACATTACATAAAGAAATTCTCATTTTTTTAAAGAAAAGATAAATCAATCTTCTTTAGTGTGGTGAGTGGGTCTTCCAGCATCGTAGATCACCATGGCAAGTCTTGGACACTGGTTGCGTCCATGGGTCGGATCGTTGCACTCGGAGCATATCCATCCATTGGCTTTAGTGAATGAGGTAGTACTAGTAGGTTTTTCGGGTCCTGGTTTAGTGGTACGTCGACATGTTTTGGCTAAATGACCATATGTACCACAGTTGGCGCATATGCGGCATTGTGTGTGAGTGGGATGGTGATATTTACAACTGTCGCATAGCGGAAAGGTTCCACGGTACTGCTTTTTGTTGGAATTCAGAGTCTCAGGAGTTGTCGAAGTGTGGTTTCGTTTGAGGGTTTTGCGTTTTCGGTTACCCTTTCTCATTTGTTTGGTAAGGGTATGGGTAGAAGGTTTAGTATCTACATGGTTTGTGCTGTCCTGGATGGTATCATCGGGGTTTGGAATTGGGTTTGTTGGTGTTTCTAGGTTAGGGAGAATCTTGACTAGTTCTTGGGCAATAAGGCTCGCCGGTTGGTTGAGATCGATATTGTTGAGACGGGAAGACATCTACGAGAATCATAAGAAAATTTGCATAAGCGTTTTTAAACAAGGTGACTTTTGAATTTAGGAAATAAGTTACTAGGATTTTGGTTAACAATGAAAAGCTTGTGGGTAAGATTAGATCAGTGGGATTAATGCAAATTTAGATAAACAAAATACGTAAGCTCAAGTTGTTCTCATAGATTTAATATGCAAGTTCTAGTTACACGTATAGGACGCAAGTTTCACATTGTTAAAATAGTATAACACGTATGTATAAGCAAGTATAGAGCACATAGTTAATAATAAGGAAGTTTCGATTCGTGTTAGTTTTGCGATTATTAGTATTGTTTGGAGATCGCGAGAGTAGATTGTAAATGCGAGTCTTGAGATTGTATGCGAGTGAAATAAATCGAATATATAATGAAAATATAGCATGAAAACAACATTGAAAGTAATATTAACATAAAATGAGAGGCTTGTTTTATGCAAGCAATTGGAGTGTTCCGGAACGGAACTAAGACTAACCAAAGTGGTTCGAATTTACCTTTGAGTTTGAAAACATGCTTTGGCCTAATAGGTGGAAATACTCTTGCCGAAACTTTCGGTTAACGGTATTCACCCTTCCAGTTACTACATGTTCCTTGTCATTAGTAAATTTGAGACTTTGGCGAGATTAAAAAAAATATCAAGGATTGAAACTAGTCGCTAAGTTGCGGATTTCACTCCTATCTTAGCGAGGTCGTTTCTTTGAGTGTGGTTTGTACACTTAGTCCAATGTGGTAAGAAAATTAATTCTAACCTTCAATTGGTAAGTGTCCACTAGAACGAGAATCGTGAAATTTCCACCAAGGTGAGGATATCACTCCTATCTTGGCGTAGTTTCAAAAACACAAAGATTTTACACGGATTGAAAGTTATCACCAAAGTGAGGGTTTCACGCCTATTTCGGTGATTTCCTTTCGTTTGTGGTATACGAGTGTCTTCGAGTGTAGAGTAATCCACAAATAGGAAGGTAAATTTTAAAGACCAAGAGGATAGAGTAGAAGCAAGATAGGGAGAACAAGTATATTAAGCATGATAAAAGGAATGGTCAAAAAGGTTCCTAACTATAGTCTAGGTCAAACATGGCAATTTTTCCTAATTCCCTATAGTCATGGCTCTGATACCAATCTGTCACACCCCAACCGATGGCGGAATACATCGGGGCGAGACTTGTGGTAGATTGTTCAAAGACTTCATGATACTAGATTTTGTGACAATATAGTTTAAAGATAGAATTTCATTTATTGTCTAAAAATAGAAATACAAGTAGTTCAAATAACGAAAAATACAACAACAAGAATATGATAACTTGAACTAGAGTGAGCTTCTATGTCCAATCCTAAGTAGTTTTCTTGAATGTCCTGCAATAAATATTTCCTGCAACATGTATAAAATATCCGTCAACACATAAAGCATTGGTGAGCATACTAGTTTTGGCATACATACATAGTATAATAAAGTTTTGCTTATAGGCATATGCAAGAGAACCATACAAACGACGACTAGCCACGAAGAATTTTGCTTAACATGACCCATGTAGGGGGCGGATAGCCAATCCTATAGCGCTATACATGCAAGGTGGGTTGTCAACTATATGAACATTTGTATGTTAGAGTAAATAATTCTACATAGCATAGCGTACAAGCATATAATAGACTTTAGATTGCGCATGATAGAATTTAGAATATGATAAGAGTTTTTAGACTAAGCATAATAGATTGTAGAGTATAAAATCGTTTGAATTTTGATAGTGCTACATGTTGAGCCCCAAAGAATAGAGGATAAAAGGGGGGACAAGTATGAACTCACCTTAGGGTGTGTTATTTAGTTCCCAAAAACGGGTCTTGAGAATTGAAGATTTTAGCTCCGAATAACTAGAATTAGAAAGGAAAGCGTTTTAGGTTCAAGAGTTGGATTATTAGATTCAAGAGAGTCAAGCAAGCCTTTTAGGCGAACCAAAACACAAACCACCATAAAGGTGATTCGGATGGTTATGAGAGTCAAGTAGTGCCTTTAAGGCTAACCAAAACACAAACCACCATAAAGGTGATTCGGATGGTCAAGAGAGTCAAGTATTGGTAAGGTAGGGATGTATCCAC
The DNA here is from genome assembly GCA_030844895.1 of Ambrosia x helenae. NCBI lineage: Eukaryota > Viridiplantae > Streptophyta > Magnoliopsida > Asterales > Asteraceae > Ambrosia > Ambrosia x helenae. The sequence continues at coordinate 114,905 of JAUTDX010000291.1, read as the reverse complement.
AAACCTTCCAAGTTATTAGATTAGTAGAGTTTTGAAAGTATATATTTTAGTATTTACATAATATAACTATAGGGTTAAAGTAGTGTATGGTGACTTAGTTTGGAAGAGCCTTGGCTTTCCTTTGTCAACCATTAACCATAGCACAAGTCCATATTAAGTTATTGGTGAACTTGGTTGGTATCACTTCAACTAACCTTCTAGTGCATAAAAACAATAGAAGATGAACCACCTTTGAGGCCTCATTTTGGTGTCCTACTCGTCTTCATTTGCCATAGCAAACAAGAGCAAGGTCCTAGAGGTTTCCCCAAGGGGTTAAAAGAAGAAAAGAAGTGAAGAAAGAATAATAAAGTTGGAGTTTATGAGAAAACTCACTTAGAATTGGACTTCCACACTTGGGATTTCTTTGAAGAATTGGGAGGTTTAGAGAGGATTTAGGAATGAGCAAGTGTTAGAATGGGTAGGAGTGGTGTATTTATAGTTGGGGTGAAGGGGTTGGGTATTTGATGAATCGGCAAAAAGGTTAAAGGAGTTAGAAGAGTTCCGGGTTCGGGATTTGAAACAGAAAGCGAGGGTTCGATGGGCGAAGGAGGGGGATGCAAACTCGTCTTTCTTTCATGGTGTGATAAACTCGCGCCGGGTGTCTAACACGATCCCGGGTTTGATGATTAATAATGAATGGGTGACGAAACCAAAGATTGTCAAGCGGGAGGTGTTGAGATTTTTTAAAGATAAGTTTGTAGAAGAAATTAAAATCCGGCCGGTTATTTTCGTTGAACACATAAAAGTGTTGGATTCGCTTTCTGCTGACGAAATTATTGCCCCGTTTTCTGAGTTAGAAATTAAAGAGGCGGTCTGGGATTGTGGGAGTGATAAGGCGCCAGGCCCGGATGGGTTTAATTTTTGTTTTATTAAAAAGTTTTGGCATTTGTTTTCAGGTGACTTTGTGGAGATATTTAAACATTTTGCTGAGACAGGTGTTATTAGCAGAGGTGTGGGGTCTTCATTTATCACGTTGGTGCCTAAGGTCAACGATCCGGTGGGTTTGGGAGATTATCGCCCGATTAATCTTATTGGTGTGGTGAGTAAGGTGATTTCCAAGGTGTTAGCTAATCGGCTAAGGAAGGATATTGATGGTTTAATATCTGAAACTCAGACAGCTTTTATAGCTGGGAGAAATATACTTGATGGTCCTCTTATAATTAATGAAGTTATTTCGTGGGCTAGAAAACGGAAAAAGGAGGTGTTTATGTTTAAAATTGACTTTGCGAAGGCTTATGATAATGTCAACTGGGAGTTTTTGTTGTCAATTATGAGACAGATGGGTTTTCCTGAGTTGTGGTGTCGATGGATTAAGGGTGTTCTGGTGTCGGCTAGATCGTCTGTGTTGGTGAACGGGTCTCCTACGTTCGAGTTCTCTTGTGAAAAAGGTCTTCGTCAAGGTGATCCGATTTCCCCATTTTTATTTATTATTGTCATGGAAGCTTTGGCAGGTATGATGCGAAAGGCGTGTGCGGTGGGTTGTTTTAAAGGGATTAATCTCTCAGATAATAGTGTTACTCTTTCGCATTTATTATACGCGGATGATTCTATGATTATGGGTGATTGGTCGAGTAATAATTTTGATACGCTTCGTCGGGTTTTGAGAGTTTTTCATTTGTGCTCGGGGCTTTGTATCAATATTCAAAAGTCCACGTTGTTTGGAGTAGGAATGAACATGGAGGCGATTGTGGGTATGGCGAGGACGCTTGGGTGTCGTGCGGGGGATCTCCCGTTTACTTATTTGGGGATTAGTGTGGGTGCAAATATGAGTAGGATCAGGAATTGGGACCCGGTGGTAAAAGTTTTCAAGAATAGGTTGTCTAAATGGAAGGCGAAGGTTCTTTCCATTGGAGGGAGATTGATTCTTATTAAGTCGGTTTTGGAGAGTTTGCCTTCTTATTATTTTGCTTTATATAAGGCTCCGGTGGCGGTTATTGATTATCTTGAATCGTTAATAAAGAAGTTCTTGTGGGGTGGTAACTCGGATGTCAGAAAGGTCCATTGGGTGGCGTGGGATAAAGTCACGCTTCCTAGAAGGTTAGGTGGTTTGGGTTTGAGTCGTCTTGGGGAGAGCAATTATGCTTTTCTTCTTAAGTGGCTTTGGAGGTATCGGGTGGATGCTGATTCTCTGTGGAGACGGGTGATAGATGGTGTTCATGGTTCGGTGCGTTGTTGGGAGTCTTACCCGATTAAGTCTGTGTTTTCTGCTACGTGGGCTAAGATTGTGAAAGGTTGTCAAAAAATTAAAGTTGGTGACGTTAGTGGGCCTAATATGATCCGGGGCCGGTTGGGCAATGGGCAACAAATAAGGTTTTGGTTGGATCCTTGGGTTAATGAGATGCCGTTAAAAAATGTTTTTCCGAATCTTTTTCGTCTTGAGAAGAACAAGTGGTGTAAAGTTGCCGGGAGACTAGTGGATTTCGATGGGTCAGGCCCTGTTGCGTGGGATTGGAAAGAGTATCCGGTTGCGGGCCATCAGGTGGAGGAGTTGATCCAGGTCCATCGTATGCTACAGGGCCAGTCTCTTCAGCTTGCGTCGGACACTTGGGCCTGGTTTGAGACCGGCCCAGTGCCTTTTTCTGTGTCGGAGGCCAAAAGATGGTTGTCTTCGGATCGGGTGGTTGGTCATTCTAGTGTTGCGGGGTTTCGATGGTGTAAGTGGATTCCTCTAAAGTGTAATGTTTTCATGTGGCGTATGATGCTAGATAGTATTCCGGCGAAAATGGCTTTGGCTAGAAGAAATATCCTCCACGGTAATGTGTTATGTGACGTTTGTCTTGGTGACGAAGAAAATGTTGATCATATTTTTACGTCTTGTGGTATGGCGTTAGGGGTTTGGCAAGGCATTGCTAATTGGTTACATCTTCCGCCTATTTTTCTTTTCTCCGTCCAAGATTTGATGGTAGTGGTTGATTCTTCGGGTTGGAGTGCTACTAAAAAAGAGATATTGGTTGGCATTTTCATGGTGGCGTGTTGGAGGTTATGGAAAGCAAGGAACGAGAGACTATTTGCTCAAAAAAAGTCCAATGTGGTAGAGATTGTGGCGGATATTAAGGCTTTGACTTATCTATGGTTTTGTAGTAGGGATAAATATGGTGGGGTGGGCTGGAAGAGTTGGAAGTCCTTTTATTTTGATGTAATGTAATTGGTTGTGGGGTTCCCGTCTTGGGAGCTCTCTCGTTGTTGTGTTTTTTAATAAAATTTGCCTTTCAAAAAAAAAGAAGTGAATTAAGTGGTAAATATATCTTTAAAAGAAAAAAAAGTAACTAAAAAAAATGGATGGCACTTGGAATTTGTTGTAGTTATTATTACTTTTTTTTTAAGTCAAATGTCATTGCTTTCTTTTCTTTTTTTTTAAAAAAAAACTAAAAGCATTATTTTTATTAATAATATATATGTTTTATTAAAAAAAAAATATATAAACTAAGATCTTAACTAAATGAGTTTCTAGTTATAATGCCTAAATTGATTAGGATAAATTATAATTACAAGAAGCGGATAAAGACGAACTTAAAATGTGTTAAGTATAGAAATTAAAATACAAGAAAAGTAGAAATCACGCGATGTTACACCAAGAGCCTGGTATGAAACACTTTCCAACTTTTTACTCAAAAATAACTTTACAAGAGGCTCCATTGATAAAACTCTTTTCATTAAAAATGTTGGAAATCATGTCTTACTTGTTCAAATTTATGTTGATGATATCATATTTGGTTCAACAAACACAAAATTGTGTGAGGACTTTAAGAAACTCATGCAATCAAAATTTGAGATTAGTACAATGGGAGAACTGCAGTACTTTTTAGGACTGCAGATTAAACAACAAACTAATGGAACTTTTATACATCAATCAAATATGTTAAAGAATTATTGAACAAATTTTCTTTACAAGACTGTAAATCATGTTCCACTCCCATGACACCTACCACACAAGTTGAACCAGATGATCAAGGAAAACAGGTTGATCAAACCATGTATAGATGTATGATAGGTTCTCTTTTGTATCTAACTGCTTCTAGACCAGATATTATGTTTTCAACATGTGTCTGTGCTAGATATCAATCAGCTCCTAGGGAATCACACCTCATTGCAGTCAAAAGAATCTTCAGATATCTGAAAGGAACTCCTACACTTAGAATTTGGTATCCTGCTTCTAGCAATACCAAGTTATCAGCTTTTTCAAATAGTGACTATGCAGGGTGCAAAATGTCAAGAAATTAAACATCTGGTGGTTGTCAATTCTTGGGAAACTGTCTAGTGTCCTGGCAATCAGAGAAGCAAACATCTGTTGCAACTTCAACTGCTGAAGCTGAATACATTGCAGCTGTAAGTTGTACATCACATATACAATGGCTCCAATATCAACTTCTTGATTATGGAATCAAAGAGAACAAGACACCATTGCTTGTAGACAGCAAATCTGCCATTAGCATCATTCAAAATCCTGTTCAGTTCTCAAAAACTAAACATATTGAAATCAGGTATCATTTCATCAGGGATTGCTATGAAAAAGGCAAGATTGAAGTGAAACATGTGACAACAGCTAATCTGATAGCTGACATATTCACTAAACCCCTTGACACATCAACATTTCAGAAGTTAGTATCCATGCTTGGGATGCTAAATTTGTAAGTGTTTCTTTTACTTCTCTGCACATATTTTATTTTTCACTTACATCTGTTTTTAAACCAAACCTTCTGAAAAACAAAAAGAGAGAAACTACTGATGAACAAAAACATCAGCATGGGAATATTTTCTGAAAAATGAGTAACTTCTGATAAAATAATCTTCAGAAGTTATGAATAAAGTGTTTATAAACATTCTCATCAGTTGTTAACAAACTACTGAAGAGAAAATGGGAACTACTGATGACAATTGTTCTTCATCAGCAGTTTTGTCATTAAGGGCAAATCAGACATTTCCCACTTCAGAAGTTTGACCTAGGGCGGTTACAAACTTCTGATAAACACCTTTTCCAACACTTATCCTTTCAAAAAGCAAAAATTCCCTCCTTCTCTCTCAAAAAGCTCTCAAACCCTTAACCTGCAAAAACATTGTTCGATCCACACACACACAAACCACATGGCTCTAACACTGAAACAGGGACACAATCAAAGAGGCTACTTTGAGAAACATGAAGCCTGGTCCCAATACGACGAAATCATTGATTTAGTCGTTAAATCCCAATACTTTACTGCCCTCACCATTGATCCTCCAATCCACACTGAAACTCTTAATGAATTCTGGGCAAATGCGGAGATGGTGACAGTAAATGATAAGGTGATCTCCCTCAATTCAACCATCCAAGGGAGAAGAATGGCAATCACAACTGAAACTTTGGGGATTAGACTAGGTCTAGATGATGTTGGTGCCCCAGATCAATTTCCAAACTCTGAAATTCATCTAACCATGACAGAGTGTGGTTACCAAGGTACTCTCTCACATGCTACTATTTTGAAGAAATATTTTGAACCTAAGTACAAACTTTTGTTTCACTATATAATAATGTGTTTGAGTCCAAAAACTGGATCTTATGATTAGATGCCCTCTACTTTTCAACCTATTTTTCATTCCATTGTGAATGAAACAAAATTCAGGGCATCAGCACTTTTCTTTAATGAGTTGGTGTTACATCATCTCAATTCTAAAAAGAAGTTTTTGTTGTATCCAAGATTTATTATGCAATGCATAATAAAGGAACTTGGAGAAGAGGTGCTTGTGGGTAAAACAACTGTTTTAAACCCATTAACCTCACAAACATACTCTAGGCACAATAAACCGGCCACCTGGCTAGAAGATGACCAGGGGGAACACACAACAGTCCCCAAGGAACTCTCATCTTCCAAACCTTCACCCAAAAAGTCCAAGAAACCCAAACAGCAAAAACAAAAACCCACCAACCTGAAAAGAAAGGCAGTTCAGGAAATTGAGATGCCTGAACTTGCTAATGTGCAATCTGCACTTGATAAAGATCTGACTGAAACATCCTCTCAGTCTCATCCATCTCAAACCCCCACTAGAGCACCAATCACCATTCTATTCAAAAGAAAGAAACTTAAGAAAACAATCCCCAGTGACTCTTCTTTTGAAACTGCTGAACCCATAGACCAAACTACTGAACCAACACCACAAATTTCTGAACCTGAAGCCCTTGAAATTGCCAAACTTCTCTCTGGGCTAAAAGAGACCATCCCATCAAAACATGTCAGTCCCCAACAACCACATCAAACAGGGGACATACCTTCAGAACTTGACATGGATGTGGATGTCCACAGCCCTAACCCAAGAGATGAGGATGAACCAGGGTCTCTAAGCCCAAACTTAGAAACTCTAGGTACATTTGAGGCTACTACTACTCATATACCACCCAGTGGTGGATCTTAGGATAGAAGTAACATTGCTAAGACCTCACTTGTGGCAACTACTGATGAAGGCTTAATGCCTGAGGTAGGAAATCCTCTGAACCAAGAACAAGAGGTACATGAGACAACTGGGTTGGACCCAGCTCATGATGTAACTGATACTGTCCTCATTGAGGAAGTAAGCAGGGATTCAGATGATTCCATTGATTTGGATGATGATTCACACTCCACCAAAATTGAATTGACGGCTGCTAGTGAAGGTCCTGCACCTGGTGTCTCTAAGCTCAAAGAGCTGGTCAGACCAGATCAGGTTAAAGTCCACTTGATCCCTGATTCCCCTAAAGTGGCATCTTCTGTACAACATGAAGATCACCCAAAAACACACCCCTCACTGAAAATGCCTACCCAATTCCCTGGGTCATCCAGCATAGACTTGAACCAACTATGCAGCCCAGATGGTCCCCTATACCAGTTGATGAACACCCTAATTGCCAATCACCTCAAAACTTTCACAACTACTTTGGAGTTGTCAACCAAAGCTCAGTTTGAGGTGATCAACAAAAAACTTGGTGAGCTGTCCAACAAAATAGACAACCACTCAAGACAGCTTGCTGAACTCATTGGTAGAACTTCCAAACCCAGCAGGCTTCCAGAAGTGGATGAAGCCAAAAAGGGGGAGAAGATAAGGAACCTAAGGAGTCACCGGAAGCCAGGATAAAGGCAAGAGTGGCTCTACAACAACAACAACTTCTGGAAAAAGCCCAAAAACAAAAAGAAGATCAACAAAGGCTTGTTTCTGGAACTGAAGTTGAAGCTGAACCTTCCCAAGGCCATAATGAAGAAACTGCTGAAGAAACCTCTGATGACTCAGAAAGTACTGAAGACAATCCTTCAGTAGTTGACACATCTGTTAACACTTCAGCAGTTAACACTTCCAACATACAAACAGCTGAAGAGCCTTCCAAAACAACTGAACAACAACAACCAACTCCTATTCCAAGGCCTGCAACAACTACAACAATGACTGTGTTGAACCCTTCTCTACTATCAATGTCCAAAGAACTACTTGAGAAGAGTTTGATTGCAGCCCAAAGAAAGGCTAAGGAAGAAGAGATCTGGAATAACTTGGAGGCAAGGGAAGATCTAAGCTTAAATGAAAAGCTTCAAGCTTATGAAGTAGCGTTGAATAGGCAGGCTGAAATAGAGAGAGTTGCTGAAGAAGACAAAAGACAACAACTGGTGTCTTTTATAACAAAGAACAGCAAAACAAAAGCCTATTCACTCAAAGGGCTCTCAATGGATGAGCTGATTAGAAGAGCTCAACTTGTTGCTGACAAACTTGCAACAAACAAAGATGGAAAAGCCAAGAGAGTTGAGATGATTGAAGAACTGGTAGCAAATGACTATGGTTCAAAAGCCTCTGTGTCAAGATGGAAAGAAGATAGACTACTGGACACATACAAGAAGTACAAGGCTGCCAAGGCTGCTAATCCAGAGAAGTTTAAAACTTCTGAAGTATCAACTTCAGTAGTTAGAACTTCTGGTGTTAAAAGACCAGCTACCACGAAGAAACCAGAGGACAATACAAAGACTGACTTCAAGATGGTGTTGCTGGAAGGCAACACAGTTGTGCAAGGAGACTTTGATATTGAAGAGAAGCCTCTGATAACTCAATTTAGGGATCCTTTAACATTTGCTTACCAAATTCATAAGACTATCACTGACAGACTGCACACAAAGGTAGTTATTGAACATCATTTACCAACCTTTAAATTACCTGATGTAGTGCAAGAAGAAGACAGAAGTGAATCCCACCTGAGAGTCACAGAAATAGAAAATATCCAACACTCAAGAACATCCCAGGGATCCATCATGGTTCCCTATACTTCAGACTTTGACAAGTCTAAAGTGCTGATCATCAGATGGTCCTTTACTGACGACAACTCAGTATTGGTGACAAGAAGAGATCTTACAAGCAAGGCCTACAAGTCCATGAATGAACTGAAGAAACTATCAACTCAGGACTTGATTACAATTCAACATCTGGAACCTCAAAGGGGTCTCTCACTGATGAACAGCTTAATCAACTGAAGAATTCCATGTTCAAGGAGATATGGAAGATTGTGAATGATAGAAGAAGACAATAAAGAATTAGAAAAGGTTTTGGCTTCGTCAATCCAGGGGGAGAATGTTAGCACAAAAAGGATTGTTGAAACCATTTTTGTAAACCTTAGTCTAATTCACTTCTGCAATTATCCTAAGTATAGAACTACTGAAGAAAGAAGACTAAAGTACTGAAGAAGGATTCAACAAGTACTGAAGAAGAAGTATCAGAAGTTCTGAAGTATAACCAGACAGTTCACTGAGGAACTACTGAAGACAAACTACTCATCAGTAGTTTGTCATTCATCAGCTCTTGTTCAAGAATCTTTTTCACCGACCTATGTTTCAGTAGTTTATTAGTTTAATATTACTTTATCTGTTTATACAAGTTTCAAGAATGCAACTTGTTGCTACTTGCTACAGACTTGCTTTTTGGCAAGGTTCATGCATATGTAAAGTCTATAAATAGATGGGTTCATCCCTCTGTTTTAGACATTGATTTTAATTGAAACATAGATCCTTCAAAGCTTATTATTGTTCTTTCCATTTCATTTATTGAGAATCCGTTTGAGTATTTATTATCATTCACATTCAATACTTAGATTCTCATTAAACTTATCTTTAGTTTTTCAAACATCCAGGGGGAGTAATAACTCCTGTTGATAGTGTAACTTTACTTAATCATTCCGCTGTGCAAATCTGATTGAACTTGCTAAACACATAAGTGTTCTCTAGCAAGCAATACATCAAGAACATTACTGATCCAACATAATATAAATAAATGAGATTAAAAAAATTAATAAATAACATTAAATTATTATTAAATAACATTAAAAATGAATAAATAACATTAAATTTGGTCAATTATTATTAATGTCAATAAATAATATTAAACATCTTAATAAATAACATTAAAAATGAATAAATCTTATTAATTGCAATCAAAACTAATCATAATTCATAAACATAGTAATATAAATAAATGATATTATAAATCTTAATAAATAACCTCAAAATCGTAATTAATAATTCAAATAAATTACATTACAAACATAAAAAATCGTAATTTTAATTTGAAAATCAATGATTTCTTGTTGTGGAACCTTAGTAACAAACAGCCCGTGCTAGATTGAACACCATTTATAGACACAATATTCGCCAATGGAAATATCTTTTGATTGAAGAAAACTAAAATCGTAATATTAGTACTAAAATCATGAAAATAACAAACATACCCAAACTGTTGACGAATGTCATGTAAAACCTTGAAGAATTGAGAACCATTATGAAAAGACATAATAACGTTTGTGTCTTCGGATCAAATCCTGTTTTTTCAAATGTTAAAACATAGAATGACTAAATCCGATCGAATAGTAAATCCGATTCAATATATATCTAAAAAAACCTTGATGACAATAACAAAATTAACATAACAAAATTGAATCATAATATTCATCTTCTACGAAAATTCTCATCAATTAAAAACCGAAAACTGTTAAACAACAAAATAGAATGTTAGTTCTTTATTATCCCGATTTGTATAAATCTCGTGGACCATACAGATAATACCCTTCTATAATGCTTTAATGATTTTATGAAAGACATGTTAGATAGTATTACATTTAAAACAAAATATACAAATCTTTATACGAAATCCCACTATGGCAAATAATTTTATATCCCATAACGAACAATCCATTGATCGATAGAATCATTCAAATACAGAAATAGTGGATAAGTTTATTTACAAAACATTCATCTAAACCCAATGAAATACATGTTTATGTCATATTGAGTGAGGCGATAAGAAAAAAATAAAACAGAAATAGTGGGCTCGAGCCATATAATATTTGAATTTGGCTTAACACGATACTTTTAATGGTTTATCCTAAGTTCAAAGCTTTCAATGTGGCGGTGGTGGTTGATGTGTCGTAAAACACATCTATTTTCCTATGTATTTTGAGTCATAACTGAGTCTTTTGTATATAGTTTTTAGTAGTTTTAGGCGTGTATTCGTTTGTTGGCCTATTTTTATCATTGTATAGTTTTTATTAGTTTTTGGTACTCTTAGTACTCGTTTTTATATTTTTGTAGGTGTTCGTGGAAAATAAGCTTAAAAGGAAAAAAATTTAATTGAGACACGAACACTTCAGAGCATGTGTTCATGGATGTTGGAGCGTAAACGAGTAACTTTGGTCAAGTCAAGAACACCCGAGTCAAGAGCACGGAGTATAATAATAATAATAATAATAATAATAGTAATAATAATAATAATAATAATAATAAAATAAATAAATAAATAAAAGACAAATGTGACTCTTGTCACAAAAGGCTACGGCCCAAACAAAATAAATATGAAAATAGGGTCACGACATATATGGGACATATATATTGAATGTGACGGCAACAACTTGGGAGGATGAATAGATTCGAAAGAGGAGGCAACAAACACATTCATTAAATCGAAGAAAGAAGCTGTCAGAGGGATTATTATCATTCATTCGAAGAGCAGCCTTGGGAGGAGAATTTTTGAAGGGGAGAACGTCTCGGGTGCACTAAAGATTAATTATTTGAAGACCCGTTGGTTTGTTTTATCGTTTTTAATTATTTAGAGACATGTTTATTATTGTTTTTCGAGACTCTATGACTATGTTTCTAATTATAATTATGAACTAGACTTTCATGGTTGCTTAGGTTTATGAACTAGACACGTTTTATGCAGTATTTAATAATTTTTGGTTTTTAATTTTGATGTGTAGAATTACATGACTTTAACTTTTATTGTTGGATTTGATATATGTGTGTTGGTGTTATTTTATTTGAAGTTTGTTTATTGGTTTTGTGGAGCTAGGCATGTAGAGATACCCCCTAGGTCTTGAAATCAATCTAGTTCGTCAACTTAGGTTAGCGTGCTAGTATTTAGAGTTGGAGTACGACACAAGTATAACAAACTAATATAATAAATTTAACTAAGACGTGCATTCCATTCTTGAGGGTGAGAAATCTAACTCGAGTTTGCTAGGTAACTAACTAGGCATTGTTCGGTAGTTGGCAAGCGCTAGGGCGGGAGTCGCTACTTGTTCGTGTTTAGAGTTTTCCTAGGTTTTCTTCAGTAGAGTTTAAGTCTGCTTCATAGTTTGAGGGTTTTAATCTAGGAGAGGTTTTAATCTGATTTTTGTGGGATTTTGGTACGCTAGGGCGATCCGGATCCATTTTAGCATTTCTACACTTGTCCCGCCTTGAGTCTGGTGAGCTATCTTTGACAGGAGGTTTATTAGATAAGAATAGGGTCTCAAGTTAATTACCGGATTCAGGATTTATTGCTAGTGTATAGGGATTTTACCTAAGTAACCAGCCTTCTTCCTATCTGATTTCTACAGTTCGTTGTCGAGTTAAGTTAAGTTTAATCTATTTTAATTAAGTTTATAATTATTAGTTTAACCCCCCCCCCCCATATAAGTATATATTTATTTAGGCTAGTATTCGGTAGAGGTTGTGATCAAGAGTTGCATTCGCGTCTTTGGGTTCGATACTCGGTCTTATCTGTTTACTGCTTTGCGACCGGTACACTTGTCGTGCGTGTGTAGTTTTTAGGTGAGTCATTTTAATTAAAGCTTGTGTTATTTATATATATATATATACATTTATACACATCAAGTTTTTGGCGTCGTTGCCGGGGACGCAATTGGAACTCTTGAGAACTATCCGATCCGTTTCTGGTCTACTATTTTGTGAATAATTTTGTTTTTATTTTTTTTCTTATTATTATTATTTTTTATTCGTAATATATATTTTTTTTTATCATGTGCGAGATCTGCGGAGGACCCCATTTTACCATAAGATGCCCTCATTCATATTCATCGGGGTATTCCACGGATTATTATTTTAACGAGTATTTGCAGCCGCAGCCATATCAGTCATACCGGCCTTCATACCCACAGGCTAACCGGTGGTTTAACCCTGCAACATCTGAGTCACTAGATAGAACAAAACGTCGGCTTGATCGTCTACAAGCTAAGATGTATGAGGAAAGGCATGGTGGTAACTCGTCGGAGTATCCACCTAGCCAACATTTGTATCCACATCCCGATTATCGGGATGGCTCGTCTCACACTAGACCCGATTTTGCCGCATTCCTGGCTAATCAACAGCTCATGCTCGAGGATATCGATTCTTTGCTATCCAAGCGCACCGGCTATTTGAGGGAACAAGATGCGACACTTCAGAGGCTAGAGGCTCCGGTGGATGAACTGAAGACCATAATAGACGTTGAAGTCCCACCTCCAGTTCAGCAGGTTTATTTCACATATGATGACCCAGACGACATGGTAACACTTACGTTACCTAATTATATTAGGCCCATTGCTGAAACTGTTTGTCCTTACTCATCTGATTCTGTGCATGATTTAAATGACCCATATGATTCTTTACACTTGTCTTGTGAGGATGATATTTTGCAGGATTCAGGGTTAGAGCCAGAGACCATAATGGACGCCTTAGTCCCACCATTGGCTCAGCAGGATGAGCAACCTTGCCAGATCTCTAGTTCAGCAGCATATCCTCGGGAGGCAGATGTCTGGAGTGATGATGAGGAGATAGAAAGGATAACTTGGGACGTGTATAGGAAAGCCATGATGAAGAAGATAGAGGAGGCTGAGGAAGATATGGATTTTTCAGAATCCACAGGCTGGCTGTTTGAGGAAGAAGTGGTGGAAGAGGAAGACACCACTGACCTGCTTGAAGAAGCAGCTGATTGGGAAGCAGAGTTTGGTGACGAGTTGGTTGATTTGTCAGTTCCAGAAGTGGGGAAAGATTTTGACCCAGTAGGTGACCTCGATATCTTAGAGGCATTATTGAGAGGATGCCTGACTGTGGAAATTCAGGAGTCACCAAACAAGGAAGATGAGAAAGAATCAGTGGTGGAAGAAGAAGAAGACCACAGCCGGCCCGTGCAGACATTGGATATTACATTGCCACCACCATGGCCACCACCACGGGAGAAGGCTTGCAGTTACATGGACCAGAATCACAAGCCACATCCACATATCAGGTTTGGTCCAGGTAAGTCTAGGGATAGGTGGCCCAACCCGTTTGAATTTTTCAGACGTCTTTATATTTTCACCAATTGTTTTTTGATGAACAATGGTGAACGAAAAGAATTGAACGGGTTGTACATGGGTTGGATTAAATATAAGCCACCTGATTAATACTTTTTTTTTCAAGTTGTAGAGTTTGTAGGTATTTTGTTTATTAATTTTAGTTTGTGTCTTTCTTTGAGTCTAAGTGTGGGGATGATCTGCATTCTTTTCATAGTGGGATCTTCTCGTCCGTACTCAATCTCCATTCGGGCGAGGCGACCCTTTAAAAATCATTTTTGTAAACAGTCATCCCAACACAGTTGTGTTTTTTTCCGTTTTACTTTTTGTCTTTTTAGTGTTTGTTTTGCAAGTTATTGTTGCTACCGCGAATGAAATGCTATACGGTTGCTTTGCACTTTGATGGGACAGCTCATGACACGCTTTGCGAGGATGTTACTGCAATATTACCAGGGGAGTCTGTTCCACTTTACTTGTTATATATATATATATATATATATATATATATATATATATATATTTTATTCTGCTTTCTTTTTAGTTCTTTTTCCCTACACATTGAGGACAATGTGCAATTTTAAGTGTGGGGATGAGAACTGCGTTTTTAGTATACTTTGAGTCCTTATTTCAAAAAAAAAATCGAAAAATGAAAAAAATGTCCCTCATTTTGAAGTTTGCATTATAAAATATGGGAAATGATAGATAAAATCAAGTGTCTGGTTTTCAAATATTATATGTATTAGAAGAATAAATAATCAAAAGCATGTTGACTTGGGATGTGTGGGTAGGCCCAGCGGTAGACTAGTTTCCTTTGAGCTAATACACCTAAATATATTAGGATACCTTGTGGGTTCTCATCTAGGAAAAAATGGGGAAGCTGAAACCGCCAATAATAGTATAAGAAATGCCGTTATAAGTTTAAAACCGTTAGAATTTCTAATCAAAAGTTGAAAAAAAAGAGCTGGATATAAAATAAGGGCAAGGCCAATGGTGTCGTTTCTAGGGATAGTGACTCCAGACTCGACTCCCTCTAGGATTGTCTAAAAATAAATATCTAAAAAAAAGCTCATGAATTAATTCAAAATCTAAGCGAAAATGCTGAAGCTTAAGGTGCCTGGCCACTGGGATAGCGACTTGGATTGGTCACACCCTCTGAATTAAGTATGCTGAGATGAAAAGAAAAACAAAAACAAATGATTTTAAATTCTCTCGGTTTTCTACATAAAACGGTTAGGAATAGTCAATTGGTTGTTCCTTTTGTTTCATATGCTTGAGGCGGGATTAGGTGAAACCGTGGCTTCTTTAGTGTGAGACCCTAGGTAGACTAAATGAACCTAAAATTAAACTAACATGATAAGGGCTTAGAAACCGGCGTTTGGGTTTAAGAGGACAAGTATACCTGCAATCGCAGTTGGCACGTAATTAGATTTTTAAAATTAAAGTAACTTATGTTTTGAGGCCAGATTATTTGATTGTGATCCTATTGCATAATTCTTTTTCAGGGACGAAAAAGGTTTAAGTGTGGGGATGTTTGATGTGTCGTAAAACACATCTATTTTCCTATGTATTTTGAGTCATAACTGAGTCTTTTGTATATAGTTTTTAGTAGTTTTAGGCGTGTATTCGTTTGTTGGCCTATTTTTATCATTGTATAGTTTTTTATTAGTTTTTGGTACTCTTAGTACTCGTTTTTATATTTTTGTAGGTATTCGTGGAAAATGAGTTTAAAAAGAAAAAATTTTAATTGAGACACGAACACTTGAGAGCATGTGTTCATGGATGTTGGAGCGTAAACGAGTAACTTTGGTCAAGTCAAGAACACCCGAGTCAAGAGCACGGAGTATAATAATAATAATAATAATAATAATAATAATAATAATAATAATAATAATAATAATAATAATAATAATAAATAAATAAATAAATAAAAGACAAATGTTACTGTCACACCACGCCAATGGCGGAAACACGTGGCGCGACGGTTCAATAGCATAAAGTCAAGGTTAACGCAAATCATAAGTAATTAAGAAAATGGGTCATTTATTAAGACGTCAAAAACCATGTTGATGTTCACACATAAACGAAAATTGTTTTTGATACAATAAGGAGGCTTCTCAAATATATCCCAAATCCTTGGGAAATAAAGATGAAACCCCTTCAAAACACCCGACACCCAGTTTGAGAGATTCCCCTGACCCAGCTTGCCATGTTGTTCATCATCCATCAATTACCTGAAAGATATGTTTAAAAATTCGTCAATATATAAATATTGGTGAGTTCACAGGTTTTAGTTTATCAAAACTTTGTCTCTTGGGAATTACCATGTTATGACAATTTATAGGAGTTGCAAGTTCCTATAATTCTACTTGAGCCTATAACCAAACCAAGACAAACAATAATAATGCCCCGCTCCAAGTCGTTACTCGGTATCCAACGACTTAATTTCAGAATACGTGCACCCCAGGCATACGCCGATGCATAATCGACGCTATCGATTAGGGGTGGGCCTTGTCAGGCACCAATAGTACTATTCAAATATTCTTTCGGTTTCATTTCCTTGAATTAATGATTATAGTAGAGAGGTCTCAACCCCGAGTGGCGATCACAACTCAAGTATTCAACCCGTCAAACATTTCCCTAACATATCTTTCCCCCGGAAAACATAAAATAGTTTAAAATGGGGTCGTGAGACTCACCTGAAACTGTGCTTGGCTCAAAGAGGAAGATAGCAAATTTGTGGTCTCGCACCTACAAATGTCCTAGGCGTATAAGTCACTACACCTATAGTGCATGTGCCTTGGCAAGTTGTACACCCAACTCCCCGACCACGTGTTATTCCAATTCCCGTTTAATTAGACGCGTATCCTAGGTTCATTGGCGATGGATTACCCTTTTCTTACGAGTTATGTATTATTCTCGTTAATATCCTTTGTAACTTGTATACTATTATTCTCGACACGACTCTACCTAACGTATAATTATTTTCCCATTTAAATAATTATACTTAGGATCGTATCGTTCGATATAATGTATTCTTAATACCCGACCCGACTCACTTTGCCGCATATTTATTTTCCCATTTAAATAAATACGCTAAGGTCTCGTCGTTCGGTGGTATATTCTTAACGCTCGACTCGACTTACCATGCCGTACATTTATTTTCCCATTCAAATAAACATACTAGAATCTCGTCGGTATACACATATATATATGTATATTTTGCCTACTCGTCTCGGTTTTCCTTCTTGCATATCTACTTTCCCATTCAAATAGATATACTAGAATTTCGTCGAGACGAGCATATATATACATATATAAACGTGTAGTTTTTCTTGTTAAGTCCATACGTTGTTTAACGTTTTTGATTCTTTACGTTATGCTTTTCTCCCACGAATGTTTTCTCTAACACTTAGGAAAGTGTTATATAATTTTCACCCATGTTATATATATTTTACTTCCTAAAATATATGTATTTTTCCCATTTTGCCGCAATGGCATTTTTCTTTTGTTTGTCCGTTTATCCGTTATTGTCAGTTTATGTAACTAAGTCCGATAGTTAAATTTTTCCAAGTTTCTTCCAATATGCGTTCTACGGAAATATTATTTATACTCCAATTCCCAAACACATATTACTTGGAAGGTTAATAATATACTTTTGTATTTTTAATTCAACTTGTTAACTTATATACCCAAAAACGTTTCCGATACTTTTATATTCTCATTTATATAAAAGTATCCATTTTTGTATAAGTTTCTCAAGTTTCTACTCTTGTCCAATATTTTATAAAAAAAAACCTTTATTTTTATAAAATCCTTATGTTAGTATATATCCATATTTTTATAAACTTCCATTTTTATAAAAAACACACTTTTTATAAAATGCACAAGTAGTTTACTAGTGTTTACCAAAACTATCCTTGGAAAAATCATTATTTATGCTTTTGACACCAAACTTTCCGTTAATGCATTTTTGGACCAAAGTTTCTAAAATATCTATTTTAGTCCATCAACTTTCAAAGTTACAACATTAGTCCCTTAACTTATAAATGTTGCATTTTCCATCCTAACTTCCAAAGTTAGCATTTTTCTTCCAAATTAGTGGACTTTGAAGAATCATCTTCTTAATGTTTGATTATTTTTACATCATTCCACTTTTAATAGTCTTATATTTCATCCTTGATGCTATTTCATGTGTGTTTAATGTTCTTATCCAACATACCCAAATTTCATTCATCCAAGTGTGTAGACTTTAAATATGTAACTTTTATATTTATGAACATCTAACATATTCCAACTTATTTTAGACATTAGATGGCCATTTTTGATGATTAAAACTATCTTTTAGCATATTCAAGTTACTTTCATAAATCATGTCCAAATCATTATCCTTCATAAGTGTATGTATATGTTTTATAATTTTTAGAAATACTACATTACTAGTATTAAATCCATGATCCATCTACATATTTTTACTCATCCATTTTACTCTTGTAAAATATATCAAAGCTTTTCAAAAACCACATTTTACCCATTCATGTACAACTTGCTTCTAAGAGCACATAATATGAATATTAATGATCAAAGCAAGGTTAAGAACTTACTACTAGCTCAAGGCTAGGGAAGACAAAAACCTTGGATTTGAATGGGGTTTAGTGTGTTCTTCCAAGTGATTAAGCTCCAAGCTCTTGAAACACACAATGGGGTTTTGAAAGATGAAGATTTATAGGTGATTTGGAAGTGTTAAACTTGAAAAGAAAATGTATATGGGAGGGGTATATGCTACGGCCAAGGGGAAGAAGAAGAAGGAGATTTTTGTTTTTGTTGGTTCAAGTATGCTTACAAGTATTCTTATAATATCTTCTCCAAATCTCTAAGATTACATATATCTTCCATGGATTGTGTGAGATCTTAATGAAGATTATGTGGGATATGGAAAAATCTTTGGGAGATTATTATGAGGGTGTTTGGCCGTGAGTTAGAGAGAGAGGGGAGGTGATTTGGTGATTTTTACCCAATGCTAATCCATGCATTCTCATGATTAATCTTAATTATAATTGGGTTAATAAATAAAAGAAAGGATTAATCATATGGGGATGGCCCTAGGCTGGCCCCCTTGGGGTGTTTGGGTGGGGTCCACATCACTAAATATTACCCATTATTTGTTATGTTTAATTCATTCTCGTTCGGGTGTCGTCCGGGTATTTTCGGGTTTTAACCGTGTGTCATCCGGATATTAAAAATTCCTTTAATAACCCTTAAACATAGTCCAGTTTAAGCGTTGATAAGTTATTTAGGCTTTTGCCGGGTGAAATTATAAGTTATGCGCGTATCGGGTGCGGTACGCGCACTTTATCCGTTACCGGGAGATTTGTATAACAAGCTCTCACTTATGGCTTTGGAGTTCCAAAACCCATTATATTTTGTGAAATTACTCTTTATTTTATATCCCGGGTGTCCGGGATTCTTTTCGCTTATTTAATTTTTACCGGGTAATCGCCAGTGTCCATACCGGATAAATTTACTCGCACATGATCCTATCATGTTTTGTCATTAAACATATGCATTCCTATGCATTATTTGGGAATTGCTATCTTTCTAACGCCTCAGTTAAACAATCAACACATAATTATATTTAATTACGTCAATCGCGTATTAGTTAATTAGTACGGAATTACCTCATTTTTGTCGGTTGTTACAGTGACTCTTGTCACAAAAGGGCTACGGCCAAAACAAAAATAAATATGAAAATAGGGTCACGACATATATGGGACATATGTATTGAATGTGACGGCAACAACTTGGGAGGATGAATAGATTTGAAAGAGGAGGCAACAAACACATTCATTAAATCGAAGAAAGAAGCTGTCAGAGGGATTATTATCATTCATTCGAAGAGCAGCCTTGGGAGAAGAATTTTTTAAGGGGAGAAGGTCTCGGGTGCACTAAAGATTAATTATTTGAAGACCCGTTGGTTTGTTTTATCGTTTTTATTTATTTAGAGACATGTTTATTATTGTTTTTCGAGACTCTATGACTATGTTTCTAAATATAATTATGAACTAGACTTTCATGGTTGCTTAGGTTTATGAACTAGACACGTTTTATGCAGTATTTAATGATTTTTGGTTTTTAATTTTGATGTGTAGAATGACATGACTTTAACTTTTATTGTTGGATTTGATATATGTGTGTTGGTGTTATTTTATTTGAAGTTTGTTTATTGGTTTTGTGGAGCTAGGCATGTAGAGATACCCCCTAGGTCTTGAAATCAATCTAGTTCGTCAACTTAGGTTAGCGTGCTAGTATTTGGAGTTGGAGTACGACACAGGTATAACAAACTAATATAATAAATTAAACTAAGACGTGCAGTCCATTCTTGAGGGTGAGAAATCTAACTCGAGTTTGCTAGGTAACTAACTAGGCATTGTTCGGTAGTTGGCAAGCGCTAGGGCGGGAGTCGCTACTTATTCGTGTTTAGAGTTTTCCTAGGTTTTCTTAAGTAGAGTTTAAGTTTGCTTAAAAGTTTGAGGGTTTTAATCCAGGAGAGGTTTTAATCTGATTTCTGTGGAATTTTTGTACGCTAGGGCGATCCGGATCCATTTTAGCATTTCTACACTTGTCCCGCCTTGAGTCTAGTGAGCTATCTTTGACAGGAGGTTTATTAGATAAGAATAGGGTCTCAAGTTAATTACCGGATTCAGGTTTTATTGCTAGTGTCTAGGGATTTTACCTAAGTAACCAGCCTTCTTCCTATCTGATTTCTCCAGTTCTTTAAGTTTATATTAGTTGTCAAGTTAAGTTAAGTTTAATCTATTTTAATTAAGTTTATAATTATTAGTTTAACCCCCCCCCCCCATATAAGTATATATTTATTTAGGCTAGTATTCGGTAGAGGTTGTGATCAAGAGTTGCATTCGTGTCTTTGGGTTCGATACTCGGTCTTATCTGTTTACTGCTTTGCGACCGGTACACTTGTCGTGCGTGTGTAGTTTTTAGGTGAGTCATTTTAATTAAGGCTTGTGTTATTTATATATATACATTTACACACATCAAGTTTTTGGCGCCGTTGCCGGGGACGCAATTGGCACTCTTGAGAACTATCCGATCCGTTTCTGGTCTACTAATTTGTGAATAATTTTTGTTTTTATTTGTTTTTCTTATTATTATTATTTTTTATTCGTAATATATATTTTTTTATCATGTGCGAGATCTGCGGAGGACCCCATTTTACCATAAGATGCTCTCATTCATATTCATCGGGGTATTCCACGGATTATTATTTTAACGAGTATTTGCAGCCGTAGCCATATCAGTCATACCGGCCTTCATACCCACAGGCTAACCGGTGGTTTAACCCTGCAACATCTGAGTCACTAGATAGAACAAAATGTCTGCTTGATCGTCTACAAGCTGAGATGTATGAGGAAAGGCATGGTGGTAACTCGTCAGAGTATCCACCTAGCCAACATTTGTATCCACATCCCGATTATCGGGATGGCTCGTCTCACACTAGACCCGATTTTGCCGCAATCCTGGCTAATCAACAGCTCATGCTGGAGGATATCGATTCTTTGCTATCCAAGCGCACCGGCTATTTGAGGGAACAAGATGCGGCACTTCAGAGTCTAGAGGCTCAGGTGGATGAACTGAAGACCATAATGGACGTTGAAGTCCTACCTCCAGTTCAGCAGGTTTATTTCACATATGATGACCTAGACGAGAAGGTAACACTTACGTTACCTAATTGTATTAGGCCCGTTGCTGAAACTGTTTGTCCTTACTCATCTGATTCTGTGCATGATTTAAATGACCCATATGATTCTTTACACTTGTCTTGTGAGGATGGTATTTTGCAGGATTCAGGGTTAGAGCCAGAGACCATAATGGACGCCTTAGTCCCACCTATGGCTCAGCAGGATGAGCAACCTTGCCAGATCTCTAGTTCAGCAGCATATCCTCGGGAGGCAGATGTCTGGAGTGATAATGAGGAGACAGAAAGGATAACTTGGGACGTGTACAGGAAAGCCATGATGGAGAAGATAGAGGAGGCTGAGGAAGATATGGATTTTTCAGAATCCACAGGCTGGCTATTTGAGGAAGAAGTGGTGGAAGAGGAAGACACCACTGACCTGCTTGAAGAAGCAGCTGATTGGGAAGCAGAGTTTGGTGAGGAGTTGGTTGATTTGTCAGTTCCAGAAGTGGGGAAAGATTTTGACCCAGTAGGTGACCTCGATATCTTAGAGGCATTATTGAGAGGATGCCTGACTGTGGAAATTCAGGAGTCACCAAACAAGGAAGATGAGAAAGAAGCAGTGGTGGAAGAAGAAGAAGAACACCACAGCCGGCCCGTGCAGACATTGGATATTACATTGCCACCACCATGGCCACCACCACGGGAGAAGGCTTGCTGTTACATGGACCAGAATCACAAGCCACATCCACATATCAAGTTTGGTCCAGGTAAGTCTAGGGATAGGTGGCCCAACCCGTTTGAATTTTTCAGACGTCTTTATATTTTCACCAATTGTTTTTTGACGAACAATGGTGAACGAAAAGAATTGAACGGGTTGGACATGGGTTGGATTAATATAAGCCACCTGATTAATACTTTGTTTTTTTTTTTTCAAGTTGTAGAGTTTGTAGGTATTTTGTTTATTAATTTTAGTTTGTGTCTTTCTTTGAGTCTAAGTGTGGGATGGTCTGCATTCTTTTCATAGTGGGATCTTCTCGTGCGTACTCAATCTCCATTCGGGCGAGGCGACCCTTTAAAAATCATTTTTGTAAACAGTCATCCCAACACAGTTGTGTTTTTTTTTCCGTTTTACTTTTTGTCTTTTTAGTGTTTGTTTTGCAAGTTGTTGTTGCAACCGCGAATGAAATGCTATATGGTTGCTTTGCACTTGGATGGGACAGCTCATGACACGTTTTGCGAGGATGTTACTGCAATATTACCATGGGAGTCTGTTCCACTTTACTTGTTATATATATATTTTTTTTATTCTGCATTCTTTTTAGTTCTTTTTCCCTACACATTGAGGACAATGTGCAATTTTAAGTGTGGGGATGGGAACTGTGTTTTTAGTATATTTTGAGTCCTTATTTCAAAAAAAAATCGAAAAATGAAAAAAATGTCCCTGATTTTGAAGTTTGCATTATAAAATATGGGAAATGATAGATAAAATCAAGTGTCTGGTTTTCAAATATTATATGTATTAGAAGAATAAATAATCAAAAGCGTGTTGACTTGGGATGTGTGGGTAGGCCCAGCCGGTAGACTAGTTTCATTTGAGCTAATACACCTAAATATATTAGGATACTTTATGGGTTCTCATCTAGGAAAAAATGGGGAAGCTGCAACCGCCAATAATAGTATAAGAAATGTCGTTATAAGTTTGAAACCGTTAAAATTTCTAATCAAAAGTTGAAAAAAAAAAGCTGGATATAAAATAAGGGCAAGGCCAATGGTGTCGTTTCTAGGGATAGTGACACCGGACTCGACTCCCTCTAGGATTGTCTAAAAATAAATATCTAAAAAAAAAAAGCTCAAGAATTAATTCAAAATCTAGGCGAAAATGCTGAAGCTTAAGGTGCCTGGCCACTTGGATAGCGACTTGGATTGGTCACACCCTCTGAGTTAAGTATGCTGAGATGAAAAAAAAACAAAAACAAATGATTTTAAATTCTCTCGGTTTTCTACATAAAACGGTTATGAATAGTCAATTGGTTGTTCCTTTTGTTTCATAAGCTTGAGGCGGGATTAGGTGAAACCGTGGCTTCTTTAGTGTGAGACCCTAGGTAGACTAAATGAACCTAAAATTAAACTAACATGATAAGGGGTTAGAAACCGGCGTTGGGTTTAAGAGGACAAGTATACCTGCAATCGCAGTTGGCACGTGATTAGATTTTTAAAATTAAAGTAACTTATGTTTTGAGGCCAGATTATTTGATTGTGATCCTATTGCATAATTCTTTTTCAGGGACGAAAAAGGTTTAAGTGTGGGGATGTTTGATGTGTCGTAAAACACTTCTATTTTCCTATGTATTTTGAGTCATAACTGAGTCTTTTGTATATAGTTTTTAGTAGTTTTAGGCGTGTATTCGTTTGTTGGCCTATTTTTATCATTGTATAGTTTTTATTAGTTTTTGGTACTCTTAGTACTCGTTTTTATATTTTTGTAGGTGTTCGTGGAAAATGAGTTTAAAAAGAAAAAATTTTAATTGAGACACGAACACTTGAGAACATGTGTTCATGGACGTTGGAGCGTAAACGAGTAACTTTGCTTAAGTCAAGAACACCCGAGTCAAGAGCACGGAGTATAATAATAATAATAATAATAATAATAATAATAATAATAATAATAATAATAATAATAAATAAATAAATAAATAAATAAATAAATAAATAAAAGACAAATGTGACTCTTGTCACAAAAGGGCGACGCCCAAAACAAAAATAAATATGAAAATAGGGTCACGACATATATGGGACATATGTATTGAATGTGACGGCAACAACTTGGGAGGATGAATAGATTCGAAAGAGGTGGCAACAAACACATTCATTAAATCGAAGAAAGAAGCTGTCAGAGGGATTATTATCATTCATTCGAAGAGCAGCCTTGGGAGGAGAATTTTTTAAGGGGAGAAGGTCTCGGGTGCACTAAAGATTAATTATTTGAAGACCCGTTGGTTTGTTTTATCGTTTTTATTTATTTAGAGACATGTTTATTATTGTTTTTCGAGACTCTATGACTATGTTTCTAAATATAATTATGAACTAGACTTTCATGGTTGCTTAGGTTTATGAACTAGACACGTTTTATGCAGTATTTAATGATTTTTGGTTTTTAATTTTGATGTGTAGAATTACATGACTTTAACTTTTATTGTTGGATTTGATATATGTGTGTTGGTGTTATTTTATTAGAAGTTTGTTTATTGGTTTTGTGGAGCTAGGCATGTAGAGATCCCCCTAGGTCTTGAAATCAATCTAGTTCGTCAACTTAGGTTAGCGTGCTAGTATTTGGAGTTGGAGTACGACACAAGTGTAACAAACTAATATAATAAATTTAACTAAGACGTGCAGTCCATTCTTGAGGGTGAGAAATCTAACTCGAGTTTCTAGGTAACTAACTAGGCATTGTTCGGTAGGTTGCAAGCGCTAGGGCGGGAGTCGCTACTTGTTCGTGTTTAGAGTTTTCCTAGGTTTTCTTCAGTAGAGTTTAAGTCTGCTTCATAGTTTGAGGGTTTTAATCCAGGAGAGGTTTTAATCTGATTTCTGTGGGATTTTTGTACGCTAGGGCGATCCGGATCCATTTTAGCATTTCTACACTTGTCCCGCCTTGAGTCTAGTAAGCTAACTTTGACAGGAGGTTTATTAGATAAGAATAGGGTCTCAAGTTAATTACCGGATTCAGGATTTATTGCTAGTGTCTAGGGATTTTACCTAAGTAACCAGCCTTCTTCCTATCTGATTTCTCCAGTTCTTTAAGTTTGTATTAGTTGTCAAGTTAAGTTAAGTTTAATCTATTTTAATTAAGTTTATAATTATTAGTTTAACCCCCCCCCCCCCCATATAAGTATATATTTATTTAGGCTAGTATTCGGTAGAGGTTGTGATCAAAAGTTGCATTCGCGTCTTTGGGTTCGATACTCGGTCTTATCTGTTTACTGCTTTGCGACCGGTACACTTGTCGTGCGTGTGTAGTTTTTAGGTGAGTCATTTTAATTAAAGCTTGTGTTATTTATATATATATATATACATTTACACACATCAAGTTTTGGCGCCGTTGCCGAGGACGCAATTGGCACTCTTGAGAACTATCTAATCCGTTTCTGGTCTACTAATTTGTGAAAAATTTTTGTTTTTATTTTTTTCTTATTATTATTATTTTTTATTCGTAATATATATTTTTTTTATCATGTGCGAGATCTGCGGAGGACCCCATTTTACCATAAGATGCCCTCATTCATATTCATCGGGGTATTCCACGGATTATTATTTTAACGAGTATTTGCAGCCGCAGCCATATCAGTCATACCGGCCTTCATACCCACAGGCTAACCGGTGGTTTAACCCTGCAACATCTGAGTCACTAGATAGAACAAAACGTCGGCTTGATCGTCTACAAGCTGAGATGTATGAGGAAAGGCATGGTGGTAACTCGTCAGAGTATCCACCTAGCCAACATTTGTATCCACATCCCGATTATCGGGATGGCTCGTCTCACACTAGACCCGATTTTGCCGCATTCCTGGCTAATCAACAGCTCATGCTCGAGGATATCGATTCTTTGCTATCCAAGCGCACCGGCTATTTGAGGGAACAAGATGCGACACTTCAGAGGCTAGAGGCTCCGGTGGATGAACTGAAGACCATAATGGACGTTGAAATCCCACCTCCAGTTCAGCAGGTTTATTTCACATATGATGACCCAGACGAGATGGTAACACTTACGTTACCTAATTGTATTAGGCCCGTTGCTGAAACTGTTTGTCCTTACTCATCTGATTTTGTGCATGATTTAAATGACCCATATGATTCTTTACACTTGTCTTGTGAGGATGATATTTTGCAGGATTCAGGGTTAGAGCCAGAGACCATAATGGACGCCTTAGTCCCACCATTGGTTCAGCAGGATGAGCAACCTTGCCAGATCTCTAGTTCAGCAGCATATCCTCGGGAGGCAGATGTCTGGAGTTATGATGAGGAGATAGAAAGGATAACTTGGGACGTGTACAGGAAAGCCATGATGGAGAAGATAGAGGAGGCTGAGGAAAATATGGATTTTTCAGATTCCACAGGCTGGCTGTTTGAGGAAGAAGTGGTGGAAGAGGAAGACACCACTGACCTGCTTGAAGAAGCAGCTGATTAGGAAGCAGAGTTTGGTTTGGAGTTGGTTGATTTGTCAGTTCCAGAAGTGGGGAAAGATTTTGACCCAGTAGGTGACCTCGATATCTTAGAGGCATTATTGAGAGGATGCCTGACTGTGGAAATTCAGGAGTCACCAAACAAGGAAGATGAGAAAGAAGCAGTGGTGGAAGAAGAAGAACACCACAGCCGGCCCGTGCAGACATTGGATATTACATTGCCACCACCATGGCCACCACCACGGGAGAAGGCTTGCAGTTACATGGACCAGAATCACAAGCCACATCCACATATCAGGTTTGGTCCAGGTAAGTCTAGGGATAGGTGGCCCAACCCGTTTGAATTTTTCAGACGTCTTTATATTTTCACCAATTGCTTTTTGACGAACAATGGTGAACGAAAAGAATTGAACGGGTTGGACATGGGTTGGATTAAATATAAGCCACCTGATTAATACTTTGTTTTTTTTTCAAGTTGTAGAGTTTGTAGGTATTTTGTTTATTAATTTTAGTTTGTGTCTTTCTTTGAGTCTAAGTGTGGGATGGTCTGCATTCTTTTCATAGTGGGATCTTCTCGTCTGTACTCAATCTCCATTCTGGCGAGGTGACCCTTTAAAAATCATTTTTGTAAACAGTCATCCAAACACAGTTGTGTTTTTTTTCCGTTTTACTTTTTGTCTTTTTAGTGTTTGTTTTGCAAGTTATTGTTGCAACCGCGAATGAAATGCTATACGGTTGCTTTGCACTTGGATGGGACAGCTCATGACACGCTTTGTGAGGATGTTACTGCAATATTACCATGGGAGTCTGTTCCACTTTACTTGTTATATATATTTTTTTTATTCTGCTTTCTTTTTAGTTCTTTTTCACTACACATTGAGGACAATGTGCAATTTTAAGTCTGGGGATGGGAACTGCGTTTTTAGTATATTTTGAGTCCTTATTTCAAAAAAAAAAATCGAAAAATGAAAAAAATGTCCCTGATTTTGAAGTTTGCATTATAAAATATGGGAAATGATAGATAAAATCAAGTGTCTGGTTTTCAAATATTATATGTATTAGAAGAATAAATAATCAAAAACGTGTTGACTTGGGATGTGTGGGTATGCCCAGCCGGTAGACTAGTTTTCTTTGAGCTAATACACCTAAATATATTAGGATACTTTGTGGGTTCTCATCTAGGAAAAAATGGGGAAGCTGAAACCGCCAATAATAGTATAAGAAATGTCGTTATAAGTTTAAAACCGTTAGAATTTCTAATCAAAAGTTGAAAAAAAAAACTGGATATAAAATAAGGGCAAGGCCAATGGTGTCGTTTCTAGGGATAGTGACACCGGACTCGACTCCATCTAGGATTGTCTAAAAATAAATATCTAAAAAAAAGCCCATGAATTAATTCAAAATCTAAGCGAAAATGCTGAAGCTTAAGGTGCCTGGCCACTGGAATAGCGACTTGAATTGGTCACACCATCTGAGTTAAGTATGCTGAGATGAAAAAAAAAACAAAAACAAATGATTTTAAATTCTCTCGGTTTTCTACATAAAACGGTTATGAATAGTCAATTGGTTGTTCCTTTTGTTTCATAAGCTTGAGGCGGGATTAGGTGAAACCGTGGCTTCTTTAGTGTGAGACCCTAGGTAGACTAAATGAACCTAAAATTAAACTAACATGATAAGGGCTTAGAAACCGGCGGTTGGGTTTAAGAGGACAAGTATACCTGCAATCGCAGTTGGCACGTGATTAGATTTTTAAAATTAAAGTAACTTATGTTTTGAGGCCAGATTATTTGATTGTGATCCTATTGCATATTTCTTTTTCAGGGACGAAAAAGGTTTAAGTGTGGGGATGTTTGATGTGTCGTAAAACACATCTATTTTCCTATGTATTTTGAGTCATAACTGAGTCTTTTGTATATAGTTTTTTGTAGTTTTAGGCGTGTATTCGTTTGTTGGCCTATTTTTATCATTGTATAGTTTTTATTAGTTTTTGGTACTCTTAGTACTCGTTTTTATATTTTTGTAGGTGTTCGTGGAAAATGAGTTTAAAAAGAAAAAATTTTAATTGAGACACGAACACTTGATAACATGTGTTCATGGACGTTGGAGCGTAAACGAGTAACTTTGCTCAAGTCAAGAACACCCGAGTCAAGAGCACGGAGTATATAATAATAATAATAATAATAATAATAATAATAATAATAATAATAATAATAATAATAATAATAAAAAGACAAATGTGACTCTTGTCACAAAAGGGCTACGGCCAAAACAAAAATAAATATGAAAGTGACTCTTGTCACAAAAGGGCTACGGCCAAAACAAAAATAAATATGAAAATAGGGTCACGACATATATGGGACATATGTATTGAATGTGACGGCAACAACTTGGGAGGATGAATAGATTCGAAAGAGGAGGCAACAAACACATTCATTAAATCGAAGAAAGAAGCTGTCAGAGGGATTATTATCATTCATTCGAAGAGCAGCCTTGGGAGGAGAATTTTTTAAGGGGAGAAGGTCTCGGGTGCACTAAAGATTAATTATTTGAAGACCCGTTGGTTTGTTTTATCGTTTTTATTTATTTAGAGACATGTTTATTATTGTTTTTCGAGACTCTATGACTATGTTTCTAAATATAATTATGAACTAGACTTTCATGGTTGCTTAGGTTTATGAACTAGACACGTTTTATGCAGTATTTAATGATTTTTGGTATTTAATTTTGATGTGTAGAATTACATGACTTTAACTTTTATTGTTGGATTTGATATATGTGTGTTGGTGTTATTTTATTAGAAGTTTGTTTATTGGTTTTGTGGAGCTAGGCATGTAGAGATCCCCCTAGGTCTTGAAATCAATCTAGTTCGTCAACTTAGGTTAGCGTGCTAGTATTTGGAGTTGGAGTACGACACAAGTGTAACAAACTAATATAATAAATTTAACTAAGACGTGCAGTCCATTCTTGAGGGTGAGAAATCTAACTCGAGTTTGCTAGGTAACTAACTAGGCATTGTTCGGTAGTTGGCAAGCGCTAGGGCGGGGAGTCGCTACTTGTTCGTGTTTAGAGTTTTCCTAGGTTTTCTTCAGTGGAGTTTAAGTCTGCTTCATAGTTTGAGTGTTTTAATCCAGGAGAGGTTTTATTCTGATTTATGTGTGATTTTTGTACGCTAGGGCGATCCGGATCCATTTTAGCATTTCTACACTTGTCCCGCCTTGAGTCTAGTGAGCTATCTTTGACAGGAGGTTTATTAGATAAGAATAGGGTCTCAAGTTAATTACCGGATTCAGGATTTATTGCTAGTGTCTAGGGATTTTACATAAGTAACCAGCCTTCTTCCTATCTGATTTCTCCAGTTCTTTTAGTTTGTATAAGTTGTCAAGTTAAGTTAAGTTTAATCTATTTTAATTAAGTTTATAATTATTAGTTTAAACCCCCCCCCCCCCCCCCATATAAGTATATATTTATTTAGGCTAGTATTCGGTAGAGGTTGTGATCAAGAGTTACATTCGCGTCTTTGGGTTCGATACTCGGTCCTATCTGTTTACTGCTTTGCGACCGGTACACTTGTCGTGCGTGTGTAGTTTTTAGGTGAGTCATTTTAATTAAAGCTTGTGTTATTTATATATATACATTTACACACATCAAGTTTTTGGCGCCGTTGCCGGGGACGCAATTGGCACTCTTGAGAACTATCCGATCCGTTTCTGGTCTACTATTTTGTGAATAATTTTTGTTTTTATTTTTTTGCTTATTATTATTATTTTTTATTCGTAATATATATTTTTTTATCATGTGCGAGATCTGCGAAGGACCCCATTTTACCATAAGATGCCCTCATTCATATTCATCGGGGTATTCCACGGATTATTATTTTAACGAGTATTTGCAGCCGCAGCCTTCATACCCACAGGCTAACCGGTGGTTTAACCCTGCAACATCTGAGTCACTAGATAGAACAAAACGTCGGCTTGATCGTCTACAAGCTGAGATGTATGAGGAAAGTCATGGTGGTAACTCGTCAGAGTATCCACCTAGCCAACATTTGTATCCACATCCCGATTATCGGGATGGCTCGTCTCACACTAGACCCGATTTTGCCGCATTCCTGGCTAATCAACAGCTCATGCTCGAGGATATCGATTCTTTGCTATCCAAGCGCACCGGCTATTTGAGGGAACAAGATGCGGCACTTCAGAGGCTAGAGGTTCAGGTGGATGAACTGAAGACCATAATGGACGTTGAAGTCCCACCTCCAGTTCAGCATGTTTATTTTACATATGATGACCCAGACGAGATGGTAACACTTACGTTACCTAATTGTATTAGGCCCGTTGCTGAAACTGTTTGTCCTTACTCATATGATTCTGTGCATTATTTAAATGACCCATATGATTCTTTACACTTGTCTTGTGAGGATGATATTTTGCAGGATTCAGGGTTAGAGCCAGAGACCATAATGGACGCCTTAGTCCCACCTTTGGCTCAGCAGGATGAGCAACCTTGCCAGATCTCTAGTTCAGCAGCATATCCTCGGGAGGCAGATGTCTGGAGTGATGATGAGGAGATAGAAAGGATAACTTGGGACGTGTACAGGAAAGCCATGATGGAGAAGATAGAGGAGGCTGAGGAAAATATGGATTTTTCAGAATCCACAGGCTGGCTATTTGAGGAAGAAGTGGTGGAAGAGGAAGACACCACTGACCTGCTTGAAGAAGCAGCTGATTGGGAAGCAGAGTTTGGTTTGGAGTTGGTTGATTTGTCAGTTCCAGAAGTGGGGAAAGATTTTGACCCAGTAGGTGACCTCGATATCTTAGAGGCATTATTGAGAGGATGCCTGACTGTGGAAATTCAGGAGTCACCAAACAAGGAAGATGAGAAAGAAGCAGTGGTGGAAGAAGAACACCACAGCCGGCCCGTGCAGACATTGGATATTACATTGCCACCACCATGGCCACCATCACGGGAGAAGGCTTGCAGTTACATGGACCAGAATCACGAGCCACATCCACATATCAGGTTTGGTCCAGGTAAGTCTAGGGATAGGTGGCCCAACCCGTTTGAATTTTTCAGACGTCTTTATATTTTCACCAATTGTTTTTTGACGAACAATGGTGAACGAAAAGAATTGAACGGGTTGGACATGCGTTGGATTAAATATAAGCCACCTGATTAATACTTTGTTTTTTTTTTTTTTTTCAAGTTGTAGAGTTTGTAGGTATTTTGTTTATTAATTTTAGTTTGTGTCTTTCTTTGAGTCTAAGTGTGGGATGGTCTGCATTCTTTTCATAGTGGGATCTTATCGTCCATACTCAATCTCCATTCTGGCGAGGCGACCCTTTAAAAATCATTTTTGTAAACAGTCATCCCAACACAGTTGTGTTTTTTTTTCCGTTTTACTTTTTGTCTTTTTAGTGTTTGTTTTGCAAGTTATTGTTGCAACCGCGAATGAAATGCTATACGGTTGCTTTGCACTTGGATGGGACAGCTCATGACACACTTTGCGAGGATGTTACTGCAATATTACCATGGGAGTCTGTTCCACTTTACTTGTTATATATATTTTTTTTATTCTGCTTTCTTTTTAGTTCTTTTTCACTACACATTGAGGACAATGTGCAATTTTAAGTGTGGGATGGGAACTGCGTTTTTAGTATATTTTGAGTCCTTATTTCAAAAAAAAAAATCGAAAAATGAAAAAAATGTCCCTCATTTTGAAGTTTGCATTATAAAATATGGGAAATGATAGATAAAATCAAGTGTCTGGTTTTCAAATATTATATGTATTAGAAGAATAAATAATCAAAAGCGTGTTGACTTGGGATGTGTGGGTAGGCCCAGCCGGTCGACTAGTTTCCTTTGAGCTAATACACCTAAATATATTAGGATACTTTGTGGGTTCTCATCTAGGAAAAAATGGGGAAGCTGAAACCGCCAATAATAGTATAAGAAATGTCGTTATAAGTTTAAAACCGTTAGAATTTCTAATCAAAAGTTGAAAAAAAAAACTGGATATAAAATAAGGGCAAGGCCAATGGTGTCGTTTCTAGGGATAGTGACACCGGACTCGACTCCATCTAGGATTGTCTAAAAATAAATATCTAAAAAAAAGCCCATGAATTAATTCAAAATCTAAGCGAAAATGTTGAAGCTTAAGGTGCCTGGCCACTGGAATAGCGACTTGAATTGGTCACACCATCTGAGTTAAGTATGCTGAGATGAAAAAAAAACAAAAACAAATGATTTTAAATTCTCTCGGTTTTCTACATAAAACGGTTATGAATAGTCAATTGGTTGTTCCTTTTGTTTCATAAGCTTGAGGCGGGATTAGGTGAAACCGTGGCTTCTTTAGTGTGAGACCCTAGGTAGACTAAATGAACCTAAAATTAAACTAACATGATAAGGGGTTAGAAACCGGCGGTTGGGTTTAAGAGGACAAGTATACCTGCAATCGCAGTTGGCACGTGATTAGATTTTTAAAATTAAAGTAACTTATGTTTTGAGGCCAGATTATTTGATTGTGATCCTATTGCATAATTCTTTTTCAGGGACGAAAAAGGTTTAAGTGTGGGGATGTTTGATGTGTCGTAAACCACATCTATTTTCCTATGTATTTTGAGTCATAACTGAGTCTTTTGTATATAGTTTTTAGTAGTTTTAGGCGTGTATTCGTTTGTTCGCCTATTTTTATCATTGTATAGTTTTTATTAGTTTTTGGTACTCTTAGTACTCGTTTTTATATTTTTGTAGGTGTTCGTGGAAAATGAGTTTAAAAAGAAAAAAATTTAATTGCGACACAAACACTTGAGAGCATATGTTCATGGACGTTGGAGCGTAAACGAGTAACTTTGCTCAAGTCAAGAACACCCGAGTCAAGAGCACGGAGTATAATAATAATAATAATAATAATAATAATAATAATAATAAATAAATAAATAAATAAATAAATAAAAGACAAATGTGACTCTTGTCACAAAAGGGCGACGGCCAAAACAAAAATAAATATGAAAATAGGGTCACGACATATATGGGACATATGTATTGAATGTGACGGCAACAACTTGGGAGGATGAATAGATTCAAAAGAGGAGGCAACAAACACATTCATTAAATCGAAGAAAGAAGCTGTCAGAGGGATTATTATCATTCATTCGAAGAGCAGCCTTGGGAGGAGAATTTTTTAAGGGGAGAAGGTCTCGGGTGCACTAAAGATTAATTATTTGAAGACCCGTTGGTTTTTTTTATCGTTTTTATTTATTTAGAGACATGTTTATTATTGTTTTTCGAGACTCTATGACTATGTTTCTAAATATAATTATGAACTAGACTTTCATGGTTGCTAAGGTTTATGAACTAGACACGTTTTATGCAGTATTTAATGATTTTTGGTTTTTAATTTTGATGTGTAGAATTACATGACTTTAACTTTTATTGTTGGATTTGATATATGTGTGTTGGTGTTATTTTATTTGAAGTTTGTTTATTGGTTTTGTGGAGCTAGGCATGTAGAGATACCCCCTAGGTCTTGAAATCAATCTAGTTCGTCAAGTTAGGTTAGCGTGCTAGTATTTGGAGTTGGAGTATGACACAAGTATAACAAACTAATATAATAAATTTAACTAAGACGTGCAGTCCATTCTTGAGGGTGAGAAATCTAACTCGAGTTTGCTAGGTAACTAACTAGGCATTGTTCGGTAGTTGACAAGCGCTAGGGCGGGAGTCGCTACTTGTTCGTGTTTAGAGTTTTCCTAGGTTTTCTTCAGTAGAGTTTAAGTCTGCTTCATAGTT
Source organism: Ambrosia x helenae (assembly GCA_030844895.1). Taxonomy (NCBI): domain Eukaryota; kingdom Viridiplantae; phylum Streptophyta; class Magnoliopsida; order Asterales; family Asteraceae; genus Ambrosia; species Ambrosia x helenae. Next base: position 80,647 of record JAUTDX010000291.1, on the reverse strand, counting down.
TGAGGGTTTTAATCCAGGAGAGGTTTTAATCTGATTTCTGTGGGATTTTTGTACGCTAGGGCGATCCGGATCCATTTTAGCATTTCTACACTTGTCCCGCCTTGAGTCTAGTGAGCTATCTTTGACAGGAGGTTTATTAGATAAGAATAGGGTCTCAAGTTAATTACCGGATTCAGGATTTATTGCTAGTGTCTAGGGATTTTATCTAAGTAACCAGCCTTCTTCCTATCTGATTTCTCCAGTTCTTTAAGTTCGTATTAGTTGTCGAGTTAAGTTAAGTTTAATCTATTTTAATTAAGTTTATCATTATTAGTTTAACCCCCCCCCCCCCATATAAGTATATATTTATTTAGGCTAGTATTCGGTAGAGGTTGTGATCAAGAGTTGCATTCGTGTCTTTGGGTTTGATACTCGGTCTTATCTGTTTACTGCTTTGCGACCGGTACACTTGCCGTGCGAGTGTAGTTTTTAGGTGAGTCGTTTTAATTAAAGCTTGTGTTTATATATATATATATATATATATATATATATATATATATATATATAAACATTTACACACATCAGTGCTTTGTTATTCACACTGGCAAAGTAGAAGACGATGGTTACAGCCAATGATCTCCAGCTCAGCTGGTTTGAGGTAGGGTGGGTTTCCCCTTAGGGGTTCCCATCCTGGGGGGAGGTCACAGGTTCGATCCATGCACACCACAAAAAAATTCTCCGTGACGGTTTGAGCTTAGGCAAGGAGGACACCGGTGCGTGGGTAGGGATTCGAACTTGAGACCAATAGGTTAGGGTTGTATAAGGATTTCCATTGATCTAAACCTTTCAAAAAAAAGAAGACGATGGTTACAAGTCGATGATGTGTCACGAGACAAATTTTAATAACAAAAATTTGACTTTTTAGTTACCAACAATCGTTAGTCATTAATCAAATTTTGAGTTATAGTCACCAGTTACAAAATTGCAAATTAAGAAAGATATATTCAAATTAAAAAAGATATATATTCAAATTAACATTTTTTATTCTTCATCAATGTTACAACTATATGATGAGAAAATAATCACGGACAAAATGTTATGTCATAATTAGGGCTAGTATTACATGTAAAAGTGCTAGTTTTGTCGTCATAAGCATAAGAATAAGCCTTGGGGCAAAGTTTCTTGAAAAACATGGAATAATTTGTCGGCGGGCATGTTTCTGGTGTACCATGATCGCCGGTGCAACAATATTCTGGTTTGTTGAATGCAAGACATGCACTTTTACATCCGATTGTTCCACCAGATCCATCTTTCACAGCTAGCTCAAGCGGGCATTTAGCATTAATATCGAGCGGACAGTCGGTGACCGGACAACCACCTTGTGGAACCACCGATACTGGTAAATTAAACCCATCAACAAGGCTAACATCATAAAAGTCTTTTCCACTTGCATCTGATAATGTAAACTCAACAAGGGTTGCTGGTGGGGCTGCACCATGACCTTTGCATTCTACTTGACCCGAACCACAATCTCCACTTTTGCAACTAAACTTCCCACCATCATTTGAACATTGAAATCTAGCCCACACTCGTCCAGACCATGGTGTTGGCATATTAATGGCTTTAGATGCATGGGGTGCAAGTTCAAATCCTGTTAATACTGCTGCCCCCACGCCTGTCAAAGTTCCTGGTGCGATGTTGTAAGGGCAATTGTTTTTTATCATGAAAACCGATGAACGGACACCTGAAAAATATTGGATTCATTAACAATTATATATACATGTATACATGGCATGTTCTTTTTGAACCAGTAGCATATGATTCGTGACTAGGCTTAAATATTTTGTAAAACAATCTGAATGTATACATGAAATGAAGCGAAAAAAAAACTTTACCGTGCATCAAACTGGTGGCAAGAACAAAGGTAAAGAGAAAGTGAATCTCCATATTCATGTAAAGTTTGTTTAAGTGTTTAGTATGATGGGATGTGGGCTTTATATAGACGGAAGAGAAGTTGACAATATCACAATAGGAAGAATTATATTGAATGCCAATATTTAATTTTCCAACAAATGACACGTACAAGGTTTAATTTAAGGGAATATTTCATAGAATAGTAACCAAGTTTCAAAAGTGTTCCAATTAGGTCACTCATCCTTTTTTGGCCCAATTAAATGACTAAACATTCAAATCGAGTCTTGTAAAATTTTGTATGTGTCAAGAATGGTATGAATGAGAAGATGTTGGAGCCAGGATTTTAAATATATGTAGATGTATTAAAAAAAGAAAATAGCATGTTAATTATATTAAAAAATTAAAAAAAATATGCTAAATCCACATCATCACTTAACGTCGGCATTAATAGATAGGAAAAAAAATAAACAAAAAACCACATTACCATAGTTACCTACAAAATAGATGAAAAAACCTCTAATTTACATACTAAGTGAATGTTGAGTGACCTAATTGAGACAAAAAAATTGTTGAGTGACCTAATTAGAACACTTTTGAAAGTTGGTTACTATTTTACAAAGTTACCCCTTAATTTAATTAACCTCGATAATTTTCTATTTAGGAAGTTTGATTAATATTGTAAAAAAATGTAGAAATGTATACCATAACGCTAAAGACTAAGGTGTGAATTTTTGTCACGATACCACACACAAACACATTTATCTAAATTGGTTATGTCTAGCAGAGTTCACAAGTTATTAACATATAAATACATGTATCTATCTATCTATATTACTAAAAGAATCAATATAAAATCATTTAATTAATGTGACTCATATTTGACGTCAAATCTACATATATCTATCTATCTATATTAATAAAAGAAAACATATAGAGACATATGACACTCCCTTATCAAGTTTCTTATTTTATATTCAAAAAAATAAAATTATTTTAATTTATTTTTTATTTAATACTTCCCACTTGTTCCGTTTTTAATGATTTACATTACAACTATGATTATTAATATACTTACCAAAATTTAATTTAATATATTTATACTATGATTTTATAAATAAACTAATATAATTATATTATAATAAAATATTAGAAATAAATTATTTGACATACCTAGAAAATGTTTATTAACTGAACGAAGTAAACATTATTAAAAAAATATTGATTCTTTTTATATGATGTATTTATATGTTATTAACTTGAATTTTAATAGTGTATCTTAAATTAACATATTATGATAATTTGGTCATTCACTCTATGCTTAAAACTAGATTTGTTACAATGTTAGACAAATGATTATTGAGTTTTATTATTACTGGTTTTGTTTATTATTTTTAGATGTTAAATATGCTCAACAATATAAATTAATTTTAAATGTTACCATTAGTTCAAAAGTAAAAACAAACAATTTAGTTGTAACACGATGTAATTAGTTAAGCTTTCGTGAGACTAAAATATTTTGCTGAACAAATAAAATAATTAAATCAATCTACATTAGTTTAAAATATTTGATTTAGCACCAAAATTAATATGCTTGGTTAATTCCGTATTAAATTATTATAAACTATTGTTCAAAAAAAAAATTATAAACTAAACATTAAATACTTAGGCTTTGGAAGAAACCTAATGTCAAGCTGCAAAATGAATGATACTCAATTGAAATGATTTTAACGAATAACGATGTACTTTTAATTGACACAAACCTAAAACCCCCCCAAATGACCAAAACACCCTTGGAAACAAACATAATTACAAAAACGACAAAGTACTGTTGACCAAATTCTAAAACTAATATATAGGATAATTTAATTTTTTATATCTTAGCCAAAACATTATTATTCTTATCACTTTTGATTTGTTTGTTTTGTTGTATTTGCAATATAAAAGGTATCAACCACGGTATAGAATATATATATCTTGGAACGTTTAAAAAAGTATTACATTAAGATGAATTTTGTTTACTTAGAGGCTGATGAATAATTTATATATTTGTCGGTTGTTTACAAGAAATTATTTTTAGTATAATATGTAATTTAATTTGTCTTGGTTACATATATATATATATATATATATATATATATATATATATATATATATATATATTTATGCATACTAAATTTAAATTGTTCTAACGCATGTATCACATAGGTACATAACCTAGTATATAATAAACGAAAAGGGGTATGCCACAATGCAATAGGTGAGGTCTCCCACCCCCCCCCCCTCCTGCGCCCCTTTCCACTCCTCATAATTTTCACCTTTCAAACACGGGTCCCACAAGTTCCACATGACGCTTCATGCCCATCTTTCCCCCCTCCACTCCCTATTGTCAATTCATGGTTTAACTATTACAATTTTCGATATGGATTTTAAAACGATGCCCCAAAAGTACATTAAGAATTCTTAAGAGCTACAATTTTATTTTCGTTTTAATTTTTTATGTAAATTAGTTCCATTTTTCAAAACAAGTTGTTTATAAATTTTAATATTTGATCGTAAAATTTAATTAACAATCTTAAGAAATATAATGCTATAAAAGTTTCCCTATCATCAATCATTTAACTAATTTGGGTGTGTGGGTTTCAACATGCGTAACATTATAATATTACACATAGCCAATATCTTATAATATATGTAATATCTTATTATTACATATACGCAACATTACCAAATATATCATATAACAAATGTAATATCAGAAGATTACATATACCCAATATTTTATTAAATATTTGTAAGCAGTGGAATTCGGTTGCGCATTGCGGCGAGAGTTTGTTCAGCATCGATGTGGTTCATTACTATATTTATAACGTACCAGCCTTCGGTGTATCAATGAAATAGATAAAAAAAAACAAATAACAGTATCGGTACTAGTATTGTTAAGACAATATAAGTATGGATGACATTGAGTTGGGTAGATTAGTTTAGTTTCGACTATAAGCATTTAAGTAATATAGATGTAAAAATTTAATACAACAAAATAGATGACAAACAAGCAACAAGTTGCGCTACTAGTCCTCTTGAATATCAAAATTAAGTCTTCTAAAAACAATATTCATAGATTTTGGGGTCATGCATAACATAACTACACACGACCCGTTGGACTACACTAAGTAGCTTCACAGTCTCATGTGTGACTAAACCAAAAGTATCAAACGCAAATGCTATAAACACGTGTTGGTTGTCAAAGACACGCCTTCTCGTGTTTGGTCACTTTTCCTGACCTACTGTGAAATCACCAGTCACCAACCTCACAAGAGGGGAATCCCTTGTTTTATCTACACATGCGTGTCTTCTTCACATCCATCCAAAGACCAAAATGTCGGTTGGTCTGAGTATTGTTATAGCGTCTAACGGGTCGGGCAATTCACATATGTTTCTTTCTTAACTCAAATCTCGACATATTGGAATGCATAAAAAAGAACTCCCCTAGCCAGGCCATGTTGATACTTGAACCCTTGGAGCACTCTACATTCTATAACATGTTTCAACGAATTCTATACTAGAATTATTCGAACAATAGCAATTAGTTGACATATTCTATTTTATATAATAAATTATTAGACAAAGGAAAGATGTAATTTTATAGAAAAAAAGGTAACATGTATGTTTGTGCTTCAAACATTACTAGTTACAATTTTGTTAGAAAAAAATTATACCAAGACGTAGATAAAAATAGGTGATATACGTAAAATTACACATATTTTTTAGCATCATTTTAATCCAAAATTTTAATGGTTTTCATGAAAATATAAATGAGATAGGCTTAATTTAGTTAATTTTTTATGTTTAGGGGAAATAAATCAGGCCGGAAACGGAAAGCAAAAGCAAAATAACACGGCCTTCAAAGAATCCAGCTCCTCACAAACAATTCCCACACCAAGTGAAACAGAAACATCTGATCCTAGATCAGACTATCTGACCTTCATAGAGGCCATTTCATTCCTTTCCAAAACCTTTGAACATAGAATGTCAGGAAATCATGCATTCCATGGTAAGGAAGATAGATCCAAGGATAAGAAAATAAAAAAAAAGGGTAAGGTGATCTGCTTCAAATCCAAGCAAAAGGGTCATACTCAAATGAGTGTCAGAGCAAACAGCCAAGAGATGTTGCTTACTATGAAAGAAAGCTTGAAGAAGCTACAAAGCAACAGATGGGACTAATTGGTGGAAGATACATGGTTGTCAGATGATTCAACAGTTGATGAAGAAGAAATGGCCAACCTCTGTCTCATGGAAGCTGATGTGAATGAGAGGATGACTCTCCAGACTCACAAGTAATATCCTTTAGTCGTACATTTTAATTTGAAAACTTAAAGATTGAGCATAAACAATTGCAAGATAAGGTTCAACCCCAAGAAAAGGAAATCCACAAGTTTAGACCTTACTTAAAGCCACTTCCGATTAAAACCTTAATGTTTATGAAAAATATAATCATTTAGATCAAATACATTTCTCATTCCCACAAATTTTACATTTTAATTATTGAAACACATACTAAGATTTCATGATTTTTAACAGGAGTCTCTTGAATCTATGGTGGAAGCTTGATGAGTGTTCGGTTCTTCTCGCGACTTGATCCTTGCTCCGGGACTTCCATCACATTTTTACCTAGCACCATTACACAAAGAATGGTTAGTTGGTGTCAATAATACATTTAAAATAGTATGAGAGTCGTTAAACATCGAAACGGAACGAACCAGGCCAAAAGGCCCATATCAGGAGAACAAACTGCTGCACTTTTTGCGCAACAGTTGTTCGGGTCTCTTTTATCCCTTCTAAAATCCATAATCTGACTTCGACTTTCAAACAAGAAATGTTCTTCATTCAAATATCTTTCCAGGCATATAAAGAAAACCTCCTAACAATTTTTCTATGATTTTATATGAATTTTTGAAAATCAGACTGTCTAATAGCTCTACTCGCTTATGCGGTCGTTTCAATTGTTTCAGTGAAGTCTTATGCGGCCGTTTCACTTTTCTGTTTAGGTTTTAAATAATAAAAGTTCCTGATACACCCGAAATGGCCGTTTTGAATTACCAAGGAAACCTTATGCGGCCGTGTAAACTATATCAAAACTACCATTTTTCACCATTTCATGGTCTACACTTTAAGCTTGTATTAGATGTTTTTCCAGGCTATATATCCAAGTATTTAGGTTGTTGCAAACACTTTTAAGAGACCTTTCAAAACCTCATTCGGTTTCTACCAATTTGATTCTTTTTTATTCGTATTTGGTTGTTTTGACCCGTTTAGGACTAGGATATACAAAACACTTTTTGGACATGCAAAAAGCATAGCAATCATATTGTTGACTCATTGGACACTTATTTAACTAAAAACATCATCCGATTTATGTCCCTATGACCCGATTCTTGGTTTTAAATGTTTAGGTCGATTTTTACCCAAATCGACCCGTTAAGGCCTTAGACTATACAAGGCACTATTTTACCACACAAAACACATAAAAATCATATTGTTAACTCATTGTACACTTGTTTAACTAAAAACATTGTCCGGTTTGTTTCATTGTGATCCGGTTCTTCGATTTAACTCTTAGTGAATCTTTAAAATTCCAAAAATGCCCTTGTAGGCAATAAATCCAATTTAGCCGTCCATGGACGACTCTACTTAGTTTGTTTCCATTGTTTTTAACCCATTAACTTCTTTGAAATGCTCTAAGCACATATGGACTTAGTTTTCCATCATTTTCAATATTACAATACTATTAGCCATTCTTAGGCGCATTAGTGCGCATTGGACATAGTTGTGTAAATGATTTACCAACTTGGCGCCCCCTCTTCACGTGGGTAGTTTTCATATGTATAAGACTTTTCCCAACATGTTTATTCAACTATGGACTTACCGGGTGACTTTGACCCATTTCCATACCTTGTGCTCATCCTCCATGATTCTTGGCATCAAGTGCCCATTCTCAAATGCATTTACCTGTAGGCTTTCTAACTTGACAAACATTAATTTCTCGAAGCTCAAATGCCAATACTTCGCCATTTGACCCGTTTCACCTCATGAATCTTAATGGTAGGAATACAAGCATTAAGTGTTGGACCCATTTGACTTGTTTAGACTCATAGTTCATGATACTATGTTATCCAATCATTTGTCTATGGTTCAAGCAACACAAACTTGACCCATTTAACAACATACTTAACTACTTCATTCAAATGGCTTCATTGATTCATTTGGATTAAAAACATCATTTTCCACATGTCATTATTAATTGACCCATTTGATGAATTTCACCATTCGGTCACAACTCATTGTTTCATTTAATATCATAAACCTTGTTTTATTGTGAGTTCACATAGATCGACCCACTTAATAGATTTCACCCATTGGGGTTTATCTTTAATACTCACTCAAGATTTTAACTAATATATACAACACTTAAGCCCTGTTATAGTCTAATAGTGTAAGTAAAACTTACCTCATATCCGTTCTTGCTTCCATACACATTGAGCTTGCATACGTTTGACCCATTTGCTCCCTAGTTCTTGTACCTAACTTAGGGACATGTCAAACCTTGTTTTTATTAGAATACATAATATGGATTTCTTACATTATCCATGGCATCATGTATTCGTTTTAACTCTTTCCCAACATCACATTTCAAGTATTCATGTTCATACATGGTTTACATATGTATTTCCTCATTCAAGCATTTTATCGAACACATCATATGCACTATTTTCATCATGTTAATTCAAGGTGTTCAAGACTTCCTAGATTACACCATGGCTTAATTAACCATTTGCACATGATCAATTCACCAATTAGCACACATACATGATACCAATCACATAGAAATTGCAAGATATACCACATACTAGTGTAATTCATGTTTAGGGTAAAAACTCACTACCTTTACATAACACAAAATCACAATTTCATATGAATCAACAACCTATAACATTTTATCACATTTTATAGCTTCTTCGATATCTACTAACACATAGAAACCCATAAAATCTCATAATTCACATTTTTATATAAAAAACCTCGAATCATCATCTTTCATAATCCATGGATTTTGATGAATCAAAAGAGTTCTAGAGTTACCTCAGGACGATTAGAACACAAATTGATCATAAATCCCATCATGCATTAGCAAGAACCTTTGATTTTTGCAAGAATTTGGGTTGATTTGCTTGGAGCTCTTATGTGTGTGTTTTGCTCAATTGACATATTCAGCCCCTCAGGTTTAGTGTAAGCATATAGAATCTTTATTAATTTAGTTAGTTCTTGCAAGGTTCCCACATGTGTTTGTAATTAACGGGACTTGTTTATGTCTCGTTTTATTATATGTAAAACGTCCTTCTTTTTTTATAATAGGCTCAATATTATATATATTGATCCTGTATATTATCGTAATTAAATCAAATGGGTTTTCGGGTGTTACAATATATATAAGAACCATCCTGAGTTGTGAGAACCATAGGAGTTATTGACAACCATTGATCATTGACGATCCAATGGTTGATATTGAATTTGGTGTTTTTTTGTCTTCATGCAAAAAATAATATTTAAATTGTTTTTTAAATGAATAATATCAAAAAGGGTAATTTGGGCAAAACACATCCTCTATTTTTCTTTTGTCTTTCCCGCCCATCTGTCATCTAATACTCTGAATTGTGTCAAATCATCCCCTATTTTCCCCTTCTTCTATGTTAAAAACCACTGTAACACCCCAACCGATGGCGGATTCATCGAGGTGTCACGTAGTGACGATTGTTCAATAGCTCATGGATTAGAAATGTAAATTTTGAATATATTGAATGGAATAATTTATTACATTGAAAGAAATTACAGGAATACAACGTTTAAGAACTATCAATCTAAATGAAATATAGTAAATTCCAAGACTAAGTCTAAGTTCCAAAAGCTTAACAGTAATCTCATAACAACCTAAAACATGTACGAAAATAATTTGTTCAATACAAAATGTATTGGTGAGCATACCCGTTTGATACATATAGTAAAGAAAAGTTAGCAATTCATGTGTTATATAGTGTTTGCAAATATGTAATAAGTGATATCCGGGTCAAATCAACCCTAAGAAATAAAATGAAATTTATATATAGTATGCACTAGTAACAGTAGTAATGAAACACATAGCAATGACCAAGGTCTCTCAACAGAGTAACAAGGGGTATATACTATAGTACTATTCATTGAAATGATAGGCCACAACGGTTAATGATTTGACAAGTCATAGATACACGAAATAATACAAGCAAACACACATACGAATTGCTTTTTAGTAAGAAGAAATAAAAACTTGATAATAGGTACATGAGTCACCCCAAAATAGTAAAACAGTAAAAGGGGAAAAGATATACTCACAGTTTGCGAAAGCGTTCAAAATCCAACTTAAGCAGTCGTGAGTTAAGTAATGGGAATTCTGAGGAATTCAACCTATAATGTATAAGAATACTAATAAGGAAGTGTCTAAAAAGTCTAAGGTATCTAGGATCTAAGGCATTAGGGTTTGCTATGTCGATTTGGGGAATTAGAGTTTTTGATAAATCGAATTAATATAAAAGTTGTATGTCAAGAATAATATATCAAAGTGTGTAAATGTGTTTTAGGTAATATAATTATTACCAATTGAATATTTAGATAAAAATATGTTTGAATAATTAAGACAAAGTAATTTATTTAATTACTTTCACTAAGTTATTGTAAATAAATACAATAATCATAAATGTTTAAATAAATAATTATGAGTTACACCATGATCCAACAAATGGTAATTAAGATTTTCAAACATAGGAATATTCCTATTTTATAAGAAAAGTATTTATAAAATAGATGTTAAATAGTATAAATAAATAAATGATTAAGTATGTCTAATCAAACATAAATAAGACTAATAATACAAGACATGATCCAAAAAAGCTATTTTTATAGAAAATAGATGCTTTCTGATGTAAATCAATGAAAATAATTTTCCCATAATTTTTATAAACTTATTTATATTTAAAACTGATTTAATGAGATTAAATCATGTTTAAATGATTAAAAATAGTAAAATCAATAAAAATAAATGTTTTCTGAATCAATAATTTTTATTTCAGTTCATGATGATGAGAAATAATTTCCCAAAAAGTTTGAGATTAAATCATTAAAAATGAATTTTTAATCAATTAATTATGATTAAAATAATTTAAATCAATAAAATATAAAAATAAGACATTTTCCAGAAAATAAAAGTATGATAATTTTCTTTAGGGAGTCAAGATGCTACACCTAAATTTTTATAATTTTAAAGCAAAATGGATTTATTATGAATATTTCAAATTCTATATATATATATTAAAAAAAATAAGAAAATGGAAATGGAAAAGGACTAACAAAAACAAAGGAAAAACTACATATTTGCATCCTTGGGGGACTCGAACCCGAGTTTGGTGGGTGGAATTCCACAAACCTAACCACTTTCCCTACAAACCATTTTGTTATTTCAAATGGAAATAAAACATTTTATAATATCAATAATCTTCATCTTCTTCCCCAAATCCTACTATAAACCCTAACCCTAGAACCTAATTTCAATAACCCGATTAAGACAAGATTAAGCCATGAATTGATAGGGCTTTTGTAAAGGAGGATCTAACTAACAAAATGGCACAAGAAAAGGGGACTCCTGAAGCTTAGAAGTGGCCGAAAATCAAGTGTATAGGTCCGACCTTGCGTGCGAGATTAATAGACCTTCGGGTCATGTTTAGGATGGTTTAAGAGTGGGTTTGTTTAGTATAGTCGTGCAGAAAACGAATGGTGTACCTATCTTATATAGCGACCTCGAAATAGCATAATAAATTCCGATCATCAATGGTGGGTTAAAGTGTTCAACCGTTTCAACATAAGGCTCGATTTAAACGCGTTAAATGCCTATTGAAACCTTGTAACGGGCTGGCTAAAGATGGAGAAAACATATGGTGCAATAAAATCGAGTAATTAACAACTAATATGCGAAATAGACATTTCCGGAATTTAAATCCGGTCGCCGGAAAATCTCATCGGAATTGCATGAGATCAGGGAGGGGAAAGGAGATTTTCAAAACTTTGGGCTTTTGGCAATAAAGGCCCATGTAGTTAACCAAGTTAATATTATTATTAGTTTGATTAGTTTTTCCCTCTTTAAATATTAACTATACTTAACCAAGTTAACTTCAGCATTCACAAAACTTTTTATTTTTATATAAAAAAATTAAACTTTAATTAACAAATAACTTATCAAGTTTATATTTTTATAAACTTTAGCTTAAAAACTTGATGTTTCTCAAAACTTACGTTAATCTTTATACATTTAAATTTCACAAACATCTAATAAACTTAAAAATGAAAAATCGTATTATAATACGTTTAAATGACGTTATAATATATGTATTCGTAGCCACAATCCCAATAAAATGGAAGTGATAAACATTGAATTTGATATTTTTATTAAATTTGAAAATGATTCAAAAGTGCAAGGACAAAGATAGAAACACTTGAATATATGAAGGACTATTATTGACAACTTAATAAAGATGAGGGTGGCGGATGTCACAACCACCCTCTCTCTAATACACATAGAATCAACTTTCCTTTTGAACAACAAACTCAAAATACATCCACCCCACCCTGTGAAAAAAGAGGATCAAACACTACCGATCGTTGTTGCTTTTTTTTTTTTTTTTTGTAAAAGTGTGGGTAGTTAAACAGTTGTCGTTGTTGTGGATTGTCCAAACACTATTTCTTTGAGGAGACACATACACGTAAGTCAATTGTTTTTTTACAGTATTTATGTTGTACGGACCCTTGTGTGGTATATGCTAAGGGTCATTTTACGTATTTTTTTTATTTACATTAGGGTACCCCCCCTATTTGTATTTTTTACATTAGGTTAATCTTCCCCAAATATATAGTTTACACTAGTGTGGGTTTTGTTTATATTGTTGTTGTTGTTGTTTTGAAGAATTTTTATTTTTATTGTTTTTTACGTTAGGTTAGTTTTGCCCAAATCTATGGTTTACACTAGCACAGATCCATTCCTTCTTCGTATTTGTGAACAGTGTGATTTTTAATTTTTTATCGATTGGATTCAAGTTTTGGGTTTTTAGTTAGACTTTATGTGTAAAAGAAGGGGTAGTTTTGGCCGAAGGATGTTATTTTTATTTTTTCGGTATTTTTTGTTTGTTGTTATTTTATTTTATATATGTGTATATATATATATAGGGGGGATAAATTGCAAACCCCATTGAGTTACGAAAACTAAGAAAACCCTTGTAAAAACCATCAAATTTTTTTTTGAAATAAATACACAAGGTAACATACATGTATTAAAGCGTTTTGGGCCAAAAAAAATAAAAAAAAGCGCCGATTGGATATTTAAAAAAAACAAAATTTGCGCTGTTACATATGTAACAACTGATGTTACATATGTAACAGAGCTGTTACATATGTAACAGCACAAACTTTGTTTATTTTTTTTAAAAATATCCTATCGGCGTTTTTTTTTTATTTTTTTGGCCCAAAATGCTTTAATACATATATGTATGTTACCTTGTGCATTTTTTTCAAAAAATAAAAAATAAAAAATAAAAAATAAAAAATTTTAGATGGTTTTTACAAAGGTTTTCTTAGTTTTCTTAACTCAATGGGGTTTTCCGTTTATACCCTCCATATATATATATATACATATATATTTCTTTATAGTATGACAGTTGTGTAAATTTTTGTTTTTTTATTGTTGAATGCGTTTGTTTGTTTGTTTTTTTTTCACACCTGCATAATTATTTCTTTTGTGATGTTTTGACAAGTGTTTAGTTTTTTTGGTCGTTTTTCTCCTGATTTATGCCCGTAGGTTTTGCTTGTGGTGTTTATCATGGTTGCCAAGGAGTTGTAAACGGAAGTACGTAGAACTTTCAAATGTTGAAGAGGTAATATGCGTTAGCTCAGATAAGAATGGTAAGAGAGTGCTTTTAAATAATTAAAATGTTGTTGCCTAAAGTTGTTGTGTAATTTGTCCGGTCTAATGAAATCTCCATTTTCCGCGGTGTTTGTCGCAGGTTGTAGGACCCCCAAGGACTTGTCATAAATTAGGTGATGTGAAGCCGAAACACATAAGTTCGTCAACAGGCGACCCTCGTGCACTTGTGTTGAAGGGGCTAGCGAAACAAATGCGTGTACTGAACTCGACTCGGACTTTGTGTCAGATGATAATCACAAAAAGGATGAGCCGCAAGTCCGCGACCCAATAAAATAGCCAAACCACCAGTTAAGCATAATTGGGTTAGCTTAAAGACACGTTCATCTCTGCGTCAGTTATTCGTTGGTGTTTCTATGTTGAGCAATAGACAAAAAGAGGCAGTCCCGCAGATGGGTTTTGGTGATATGTTGGGTTTCATTATGGATGGGGTCCTGATGAAACTTTCTCACTACGTGGTAGACGTTTTTCACCCAGGAACAACGACCATGAGATGCGGGCAGCAGGAAGTATCCGTAGATGCTAATGTAGTGCAGCAGTTGTTTGGTATCCCCTATGGCGGGATGAAGTTCAGTTCTCCGAGTGAAAGGGAAAATTTACACCCAAAGCTACAGGTTTGGCGTGACTGCTATCGCCCTAAAGATTACGGTGCACCAACATTGATAACGAAGCTGATTGAGCGTGATGAGTATGAAGATATTTTCATCTTCAAAGTTCACTTCATTATGATGTTTGTTACCATTATGATATGTTCTACCCAAAATGGTCTTTGCAAAGATGGTATCCCCAAGTGCTTTACCGATGATAATGGATTTAAGAACATAGATTTGTGTGATTTCCTGATAAATTCTCTGTCAACATGCAAGAATAAATGGCAAAGAAATGACCCCTGATGTCCTTTCATAGGGTCGTAAACTTTGTTGACGGTATGTCTATTACATTGGTGGCCAAAAAAGATTTGCAAAGGTTTTTTTAACGGAATCTGTTATGGGGTATAAGTCCCTCAATGTTTTTTTTTCTTTTTTGCAGTTGCTATATGTAGACAACTTCAATCGAAGGAAAGAATACAAAAGCCGATGTACGGGTGATGCATTACTGGTCGTTGGAATTGCTCGCTAGGAGGCAGGAGCGTGAGATTAAGAATGGTGGTTTCGGGCTGGGTACGAGAATGGCAGTAAATGTGGGAATGGTTGGGAATGATAATTGTGATACCAATGACATTGAGGTACACCCCCGCCTGATTTGGATTATCTCCATATTAGTTGTTTAGTATGTTAAGCTAAGAGCGTTTACATGGTTTATTTTGTATAGTTTTTTTTATATTTACATACACAGGTAGAACTGGAAGTGGCATGAGAAAGTGTTAAAGAATTGAAGCGCGTGAAGCTGAGAGTGGAGAAAAGTTTACAAAAGTTCGCGTCAAAATATCCTAACAATGTATGCGTGCTAGGGTTAAAATAGGAGTATACGAAAGAATTATTTTCGGTAAGTGTACCGCCCCCAGGTAGATGAAATCTTTAGATACACCATCTAAGCGCATAGGAGATGTAGTGGCAGAGTTGAATGCAGGGAACAGCGGCGCGGGACTAGCGGATGATTACCAAGGTACAATTTGGGGTTATAATAAAAAGTGATATATTATTTCAGTATTTAGCTTTGAGTTTTGAATTTTTTTTACATTGGTGTATGCCCATGATCAGGGGAGAAAGAAGACACGACACGGGTTGTGGGTAGCGGCAACAGTGGAGAGATGTCCGAATCAGATGACTAGGATAAATGGTTGTTTACAAATTTTGCACCTAAACATCCTGATGGTGGCGAAGAAGGTGGAACAATGGAATTTAGTTTAGGGGGTGAAATGAGTAAAGAATAACCGATTGTCAGCAAAGATGGCAATTCCCACATGGGTAAGGCTATGTGAGATTGATATATTTTAATTGTTTTATATATATATATATATATATATATATATATATTTTACATAGGCCTAACTCAAGAAATCAGGGAAGAACAGGGTGAGGAGCCTGCAGGGGAGAAGGTTTGCACGACAGATGTACCGGGCAGCGTAGCGAATGTAAATCTGTGAAAATTACCGTGTCTCGCTCTGGGGGATACGCGACCTAAAGGTGGTAAGTCTTCCTTAATTTTTCAGTGCTTTAGAATGGCCCAAATGTGTGTTACAAAAACTTTATTTTGTACCTTATTTGAGTTCTTATACGAGTGTAAAACTTGGTATGCTAGTTACATTTTCAGCTAGAGACATCGTAGCATTTGGTGGGCCCAAGTTGGCAACATCTGGTGTGGGTTCTACCAACCAGGGGTGTGTGGTCCCTGGTGTTATGATAACTAATACAATTCACCCTGGGACGTTAAAGAGTTTAGTGGCTAGGTTGTCTATTTGGTTAAACAATGATGTAGAAATAAACACCAGAAGTGATGTAGGGCGTAATTCAGCTAAAACTGATAGTTAAAGCTACTTAATCATTCTTATTTGCGTTTATCAAAAAAATAGAGCTCCACCCTGAAAAGAAACAAGTCTGGGGTAAAAACAGTGATGTGCCGAGAATTACACATGTTTTACATAGATATTTTCACCCTTTTACCACTCAAAATCATGCTTTTATCTTAGTTTTATTATGATTTACCTTTTTTTGTTGATAATTGCAGGTTTTGAGGTCAAGGAGTGAAAAGAGGAGAAAAACGACACAAAAGGCAAGGAATTGAAGACTTAGAGAGCTGTTTCAGATGCAGCACGACCGCACTCCGGCCGTGCATCTACCCTAGGTCAACAAGTCAACATTTCTAAGTCAGGAGGAAGAGAAAGTCAACTTGCACGGGCGTGCCCACCACTTGCACGGTTGTGCTCAAGTCAACGCATATCCAGGAATGTTTCAGAACCGGCCAAACTGACAAGACGGTTACCCAAGAAGGCAAGCACGGGCATGCTCATACTTAAGCACGGGCGTGCTCATCAACCGCCCCAACAATACCTTCACGTAAGGACTCTGCAAGAGTACCAGGTGTTAAGCACGGGCGTGCTCCTGCTGAATTACCTATAAATAGAGACCTCCATTTCTCACTTTTGCATCACTCAACCCATCAAATTCTCTACATTCTACATGAAGTTTCTGCTATCTTAGGGACTTATAGGTATCCTTTGGAGCTTGGGATCACTCCATAAACACCACATTCGAGAGAGACACAACCCACAATCACTCAAAACCATCAAGAAATCTTCATACAACCCTCACCATGTTTTGCATTCAAACCAAACCTTGTGAGCTTGGTGTATCAACCATGCTAGGCTGGATTTCTCTTGGTGTTGCTAGGGTGATGATGAAACTTGGTATGAATTAAATAGTTTATTTTATTTTAAAGTGGCGTTTTGTGTTCTTAACAATTTCTTCTACTACTTCTTTGTTTGATGAACTAGTTAATTAATCAACTTAGTATTTGGTCTTGTGAGCGTTTTGGTATAAGAACCGGAACCGTTTAGTGATAAATATAAGAACCGTAGCCGAACCGTATAAAAACCTACCAGTTCGGTTCGGAACCGAGTTAAACGGTTCTTGTCGGAACCGGTTGTCAATTAAATCTTACAACTAACAATTAAATCAAAGGCAACTTTAGTAAACTAAAGTGTGGTGTCCTACTCATATTATGGAGCTATGATACATGTTTAGAAGTGCACAATACCAACCGCATATATGTCATATTTGTGATTTTGACACTATGAATGATATGTGTCACGCATTCCTAATGTCACATGTTATACTACATCATTGTCCGATACACATTATAGGCCAATCTGTGTACCTTATAAATGAATTTGTAAGCGTTGATTCTCAGTTTAAGCTATTTTCGTTCCCTTTATTGTACTCTATATGTTTTTATAGAAAATACATAAATCAAATGGAACTCCTATCACAATAAGTTTGTTAGATATTATATAGTTAACATGACTCGAAAAGTATTCTTTATAAAGATTAAACTTAGGAATTGAAAATATGGACAGTCAGTATACAAACTACTTGGAAAAGCTCACTAAATTAATAGGGTTTTATATATAATATTTAAAGTTTTAACCTAACCCGGTTCTTTAAACAAACCGCACCGAACTGGGAACCGTTTTCACCAAAATTTAAGAACCAAAACCGAACCCTAAATACAAGAATACGGTTCGGATCTAGCGGTTCTGCGTCGGTTCCTCGGTTCTAGCGGTTCTGAATTGTAAATTGCTCAGCCCTGGGTATAGCAGGTTTGTGGTGTGGCGGAGGCGTACGATGGTGGTTTCCGTTTTTAGATCTGTGATGCGTCGACGGTTTTTGTACGATGGTGGTTCTCGTATGGTTGAGATTTAGGGGGAGGTACGACGACTATGGTGCAGAGGTGTTGGTGTATGGGGTTTAAGCTTCGGGCGGAATGGTGGTAGCAGTGGCAGCCGTCTACTATTCGATGTACGATGGTGTTTGTGGGGTGAGAGCGATGTTTTTTGCAACTGGTGGTAGTGGTATATGGTGGTGCCCCAAACCGTCTGTTCTTGTCCCTTGTTTAAACCCATATCTTGTTTGAAACCTATAATTGAATTAGAGGGGTGACAAAGGCGATATTGATGGCGAGGTCAGAAGGCGGCGAATCTGGTGTTTGGTGGTGGGTTTTAGGTGGTTGGTTTGGTTGTGGTTAGAGGGGCGAGGTCGACAATCTACTGGTGGTTGTGGTGGTGAAGAAGATGACGATACAAGCCAATGATGTCAGATCTCCGTGTTAGAACATTTTCTCAAGAAACAAAGGTCACAATTTCTTTCTTCCTTGTCTGAGCCTTCTCTGTCCACGAAATTACCCCCTGCCCTTTTACTTCTCCATAAAGATGTGTAGTTCAGTCAACGAGATTGTGGACTACGGTAAAATGCAACCACACAATGTAAGGATTTTGTTTCAAGAAATAAATCTGTTATTTATATTTTTCATTGGGTTTTTAATGGTAGGGTTTTTTTAATGGAGGTTTATGAATAACAAATTTAGCATGATGAAATCAAATCTTATTTGATTAAGCAACCACACAATGTGGGGACTTTTGTGTTTTACAATAATGTAAATAGGAGTAGCTTATGTTTTTTTTTTTCTTTTGGTTCACACAAATGTAATGGTGTTTTATTGTCATAATACCTCTTTATTGTTTTTTTCTTTTTAGTGTACACTAATGTAATAGATTTTTTACAGCTTATTAGGATTTCAATGTGAAAAACACATAATACAAGATCAGGAATGTATTTGTTTTGGACTCTTGATTATGTCACTGACGATGAATATTATATATGTATTGGGTTCCATTTGGTTCTTATTTTCAAGGTTCATGTCTAATGTTTTTTAGATTAAAAAAAAAGGTGTGGATCCTTTTGGTTGTTCAATCACTAATGGGTTACACCAAAGTAAACAACTTTTTTTTCATTTTTTTCTGCTTAGTATTCTAATAAACATTTGGGGGTTACACCAACGTAAACAGGTTTTTGATTTTGTGGTTTATTAAATTTGTTAGGTTAGATAAACAATTTTTTTTTCTTTTTCTTTTTTTTGCTTAGTATTATAATAAACATGAGGTTACACTAATATAAAATATAAGTTACTTTAATGTAACTTGAGTTGTATATATGTTGTGGGGTTATTTACAATGGTGTAATACAATATGTTTTTTTTTTAGATTTACACTAGTTTTTTATATTATCACTCAATTTTGTTTTTTACGACGTTCTATGGTGTTTACACCAACGTAATTTTGTAGAAGTTGTGTATGGTTAATTTATAAAAGTGTAAAACACGGGAGGAGAGATGACAGAAATATGTAATATATAAAGAGATGTCAAAGATATGTAAAATTATGAATTTTTATAAATAAAAAATATGATACTTTAATAATTGAATAAAAAACTAATATGATATTATATTACTTTTTTCTCTCTTATAGTATTTTTACATAAACACCCATATGTACTTTATTTTATAAAAAAATACTAATAAAAAATTAATTAACACATCAAGACAAAAAAAAATCCCATCATCTAATCTCAACCATTAGATCATCAAGATCAATGGTTCAAAAGAGTTTTTATGGTTCTCACAACTCAGATAGAGTTCTCAAATTATCTCATCCATATATATATAAAGGATAATGTGGAAACCTACTTTTATAGTGAAAACTCTGGAAACTCTTACTTCCCGAGCTTTTTTTAATGATAATTTTAGGGCATGTAATATATACATGATTTTAAGCATTTTGAGTAAAAAACATTAAAAAAAAACACCGAGCGGTTTAAAAATAAATAAATAAATAAATAAGTTTTCGACTAACACATGTTAATCGAAAATAACATGTGTTACCCGAAAAAATTGTTTATTAAAAAAAAAAAAAACGCTCGACGCTTTTTTTTTTTTTGCTCAAAATGCTTAAAATCAGGCATATTACATGCCCTAAAATTTTCATAAAAAAATAAGTTCGTTACATAGGGGTTTTCTTTGGGTTTCACTATTATAAGGGTGCACACGTAGAATTAGAAGTAAGTTTCATAATATTGAGTTTTGATCCTTTACAAAAAAAATCATAAAAAACGGCCTATTCATTTTATGGTAACTATATAATAACTAAAAATCTTATAATTATCTCAATTCTCTCTCAAATAAAATAATATTATTAAATCAAATTTTACGTTTATCTCTTATTTATCTAATATTTATTTTCTTAACTAATTCTTTTTATATTTCTGTTTATTAAAACTAATTAATATTTTATTGATCACACCTCATGTAATATTAAATTCTGTAACCTAATAATAAATAAAACAACAAAAAAAATGTAATAACCCATGTGATACACAACTTTTAATTAATTCTTTACAATGAAACTGTAAATGGGAGTTTTGTTTTCATTTAAGGTACTAGTGGGGAACCCGCGCGTTGCGGCAGAGTCGACAATACGTGGTGAGAAAATAATTCAAACCTTAAAACAATAAAAAAGATCATATATAAGTTGTGTATAAGAGCACACACGCTTTGCATCGCGGTAACTTTTTAACGACTACAGTCGAATGCTAAATGATAACATGCTACGTTATATATGCATTCTAGCTTAATATATAGCCAAAAGATTGTCCAATGGTCATTGCACCTCTGTTGACACTAATCTTTCGTGGACCAATTGCAAGCTTCTTTCATGTCTAATGGCAATTATACCTCTGTTTTATTACCCTCTTTGTCCATTTTTTAGTTTTGATTTACAATAACAATAAAATGGGTCAAAATTCTACCATTATCAAACATCAATTTCACTACTTAAAATCAAAGAATGTAAACAAACCAAGCCAATCAAAGAATAACCAATTAACATGTTACACAGAAAAACCAAACTAAAATGAGGGGGAAAAAGAAACTTAAATAACATCTGGTACAAATATGAATATAAATCTTAAGATTTCTAATTGAGAATGCTAATTTTAAATACCATTTTTGTTTGGTGTTTGGTCAAAATACCTCCATTAGGTCTTGTTCAACATTTTTTAGGAAGACGCATTTGTATTTATTATATTCATGTTTTAGTTATGAAATTTTATACCTGGCAAATTTCAAACAAACTAAAAACAAATCAATTTTATTAATTACAATCACTTTAAACAATAGCAACACATTATTTTCAAGTTCCACCCACAATTTAATTCAACACACGCATACACGCATATACGCCCAATTCAATTCAACACACATACACATACATACATACACCCAATACACACATAAACACCTAAAACACAAACACATTCATACAAAAAAAAAAACACTCACCCACGCACACACAGACGCACAACACACACATTCATACATACACACATAATGTACACACACCTTTACATCGACACAAACATTACACCTAATGCATCTTACCCTCCTCAGACCCTACCTTAGCTTTGCTATAGGTGGGATTAACTGAGTATGATGATGATGATGATGACCATTGCACACACTTTGTAAATAAAAACACATTCATTCTTACCTCAAACGGAGACTAACATCAATATCTACTAAAGATGGGCGGCTACGATGGTCAGGACTCCTACGAATACTCTAAAGACAGCCAAACTGTGGTCAACCCTAGTGATTATTTGGTGTTTGGTTCTTTGAATTTGAAACATGTAATTAACACTGTTCTCCTTTTATCCTAGTAGTAAAGTAATGGAAGATAGGAATTTGAAACGAATAATGAAAACTAATGTGCCATTAAAGTCTCAACTAAAAAAATTATTTGGTTGATTGAAAATGAGATGCCATTTAATTCATTCACTTTCATATTAATATAACGGACTCTAAATTTATATCTTGTTTCATTATTTTTAACTAAAATTTTGTATTAAGTTTGTCTTGCCAATCTAATGAAATTACATTTTTGTCTATGTAGATGAATATGAAATGACGATTTTGCCCGTCCAGAATACATTATATAGTAGTATAGATAATAGATTAAAATAAGTCGTTTCTAAAAAGCTACACCTTAAAAACCACCACCTTAATCGCATTCTACAATGGTTGATTCTGGCTCTATTGCTAATCAAAACATACATCCCCCTTTAATATATATTTTTATTCTTATTCACATTATTAAAATTGTTGTTTTCTCATATTATAATACATTAATTTATATTCTACATCATAACACATATCTTGTCACTTCCTATTAGATTTGTCAAACCAAGGAAGCTCCCGGGACATAATGTAGTAAAATACTAAACACAAAGGTGATAAATAGAGGTGTACAAAAAAAACCGGTTTTTAAATCGGCCCGAAAAAACCCGGTAAACCGGTTTGGAAAAAACCGGTTTGGAGAGAAACCGGTCCGAACCCGACCCTTTACATCGGTCCTATGAGCGGTTTGTGGTTTCGTGAATCTGTTTGGTTTGAAAACCGGTTTGAGAGAAGAACCGGTTTGGGGAAAAAACCGGTTTTTGAGAAAAAACAGTTATAAGCAAGGTATTTTGGATATTGGAGGATCGGTTTGGCAAAAAACCGGTTTTAAACCCGGTCCTAATCAATTCCAATAGATGGTAGTGTTTGGTGCTAAAGACCGGTTTTAAAACCGGACCGGTTTGGATAAAAACCGGTTTTATCTTCATAAAAAAAACCGATCCAGTTTATAAACCGGACAGATTTGGCCAAAAAAACCGGTTTGTATATGTCTAGTGATAAACATTGAAACTAAATTAAAAAAAAAACCGGTATAGGGATAGGTTTGAGGTTTAGAACCCAACTTACAACCATTTGGCCTAAAATAACTGTCTTGCCACCCAACTTTTATATAGGTTTGCTTTCTGTTTATATCTGGCCCAAAAGACCCGAAAAAGGCCCAATTCAAAGCCCAGAAAATAGGTTTACAGCTTACTAGTGATATAAAGTACCCATCAACACCTAGGGTTTATCAGTAGAGTTGAACCAGAGGCTGCAGCCGTTCTATCATAATATTATTCTACCGGAGACTCTGATCTCCTACAACCAGCACTGCAACTATGGTGTGTACATCTTTCTCTCTTCTTTATCCTATATTAATATCCATTTTACTTCTTTCTATTTTTTTTTTTTTAAATCTGGTTTTCATTTCTATTATTAAGGTCCTGTAACTTATAAGAAAATGGTGGGTTTGTTTTAGGGAAGATATTTAGATGTGGTTAGGCTGCATAATATGAACAGTTATTGAGGGTTTTATGTTATAAGTTAATTGGAAATTAATATTGTTGTGTGATGTATTGAAGGCTAGAGGTTTGAAGAAGCATATGAAGAGGCTCAATGCTCCTAAGCATTGGATGCTTGATAAACTTGGTGGTGCCTTTGTAAGTAGCTTTGTAACCCTTGTTATATGTCATTTTTATTTCTATATATTTTTACATGATTAGCAAGGGATCTCCATTGTCCGGTGCTGGTTTTTAACGATTTGACTATGGTTTTTTAAATATTTTGTTTCAAAAGCGTAATGTTGAATATTAAAAATTGATAATGATCTCTCCGACATTCAAACTGCGAACTGAATTGTAAACCGTTTAACCGCTAATGCCAAACCGTGAACCGAACTGTATTATTTAGAATGCCCAAACCAGTTAGTTATTTTTGTTTTGGAGATTTGGCTGGTTTGTGTACATCCGTATGGATTACTATCTTATGATTTTAATTCGTTGTTTTCCAGGCTCCTAAGCCGTCATCTGGACCACATAAATCAAGGGAATGCTTGCCCTTGATCCTCATTTTGAGGAACAGGTTGAAGTATGCTTTGACTTACCGTGAGGTTCAGTCTATTTTGATGCAACGTCATGTACTTGTTGATAACAAGGTCAGGACTGACAAGACTTACCCTGCTGGTTTCATGGGTCAGTACACTCTCTTTTTTTTAATTGCTCTAGGTTTGTAGTGGGTAGTTGATAATAATATATGTTTTCCGTGTATCAGATGTGGTCTCAATCCCAAAGACTAATGAAAGCTTCCGACTTTTGTATGATACAAAGGGCAGGTTCAGGCTACACTCCATTAGGGATGAGGAGTCAAAGGTTAGTTGATCTAAGAAGAATCGTTTATTTTTTAGTTTAGGCTTTAAACTTAACTGGCGTTTTGTCTTTTAGAAGTTTCCGGCATCTTTTACTCTTATTATTGTGGCGTTATGAAATGAAAGGCTTTGAATACTTGGTGGTTAGTTTATAACTAAAGTACTTTATTTGTGTAGTTCAAGTTGTGCAAGGTTCGTTCGGTCCAATTTGGTTCAAAGGGGATCCCATACATCAACACTTATGATGGCCGTACCATCCGTTACCCAGACCCGCTCATCAAAGCCAACGACACCATCAAACTCGACTTGGAGTCTAACAAGATCGTTGATTTCATCAAGTTTGATGTTGGGAATGTGGTCATGGTGACAGGTGGACGTAACACAGGCCGTGTTGGAATTCTTAAAAACAGGGAAAAACATAAGGGCAGCTTTGAGACTGTTCACATTCAAGATGCGACTGGGCATGAGTTTGCTACCCGTTTGGGAAACGTGTTCACTCTCGGAAAAGGTTCAAAGCCGTGGGTATCCCTTCCTAAGGGTAAGGGTATCAAGTTGACCATCATTGAGGAGGCTAGGAAAAGGCAGGCTGCACAAGCTGCTACTGCATAGGTTTGATTTTGTATTGCAGCTTTTCTACAATCATGTTTTAGGGGAGTTATGTTTTAAATTTTGTTTCAATTTCAATTTTGAGACTTGGTTTGACTACTACTACAACTTGGATACTTTTCTTAATTAAGGTTTTCTTCTTAAACTCCTTGAATCATTTTAAATAAATAGAGTAAACGCGTGTTGAACAAATACTCTGCTTGCCTAGCGAACCTCTGCTGTTCGTCAATTGGATCTGGCGCTTCTAAACTCATTTGTTATCAAAACACTTGAACAAGAAAAACTCGAGCTGGCTGCTGCTGCTTTTCTTCTTTCAGATACAAAACCATCTTCTAAGTTGGGGTTGGCATCTGACCTTCCTTGATTTGCTTAGCTATGAGCTTGGTTTGACAAATTCGAGCTTAAGTTCTCATCTCAGTTCAAGATTCCGAGCTGCACCGACTTGAACTTACCATGACTTGGCGGGCTAAGTTGGTTAACATGCCCTGGTATAGAGGACGAGGTGCACATAACAGGCCTAGTTCTGGGTATGGAACCAAAATAATGTACCACTTACTGTCAGGTATGCTGAGTGTTTACTTGTTCCTTGGTGGATAAAAGACGAGATATGCCATTATATGTTCCTGTGTGGGTGATACTTGTTCATGTCATGGTTTCTTTTTTTTGTCTTACATTATTATTTTGTTTGAATTGAATGATAACAACGTAATTTATTAGAAACAACTTTTTTACACATAAATACCACTCAACCTTGTATACTACATAGTGGCCATCAACTTTACAATTAGTGAGAGAAATAAAATCTGGGTAATGTAAATGTTGCTAACTAATAAACGTACGTTTAAAATCATATCAATTTTAAAGTTATATTTTTGAAGAAAAAAAAGCCTTTTTACAATAATAATAAATAGTTTCAAAAAGTAGTTTGAACCAAACATATTAATTTAAAAATAAAAGACTGAATTATAAGTTTTGTCCTTTAGGTTTATACCTGATTGCAAAGAATGTCCTTAAACTTCAAAATTGATTGATTTTGTCATTTTTCATTTAAAATATTGCACGTTATGTCCTTTATGGATAACTCTGTTAAATTTTTTGGTTAATTTGGGTCATGTGCAAGGCACATGGGGGCATTTTAGTCATTTCCTTCTTTTTAATATTTTGTATTAGAAATAAATAAAATAAATAAAAAAATGAATAAAAACATAAAAATCTGAGAGCTTCTCTCTCTCTCTTTCTCTCTCTCTCTCTCTCTCTAACCACGTTGATTCAAACCCGACCCAAATCCACCGGCAAGAAGTGTAGTTACTTACATTCAACACCCAATGCTCGTCATTCATCATAGCAATCTCCGTTGTTGAATCCAGGAGGTGATAATCCAATTACATTACATTCAGATCTTGTTCACGCCTCACATTTACTTCATAAAAATTAACCAAATTGTCCGGTGAGCCGGTGTTCTGTTGTGGTCGGCGCTGGATTGTTGGGACCAACCCTTCATCGTCAGCTTCAAAGCATCCCATAATATCTCGAACCCAACCCACCCCACCAGTTAATGCGATCAGATCTGTTTTTGTTATTGGTTGAAGGCTTTTGCTTATTATTGTCTAGAGGTTTCCCTCTGAACACTCTTGATTATAGTAATGTGTTCTTGGTTTTCAATAATTTTGCTACAGTGATGTTTTGTTCTTCATTTTGGTTTCAAGTTTCCTTTCTGGAAGTTCATATCAGAAAACCATTTTGATTTTGATGTTTTCTTCCCAATGTTGTTGATCATGTCGAACCCTAGGATCAATTTGATTGTTAAATCAATTTAATCAGGGTTGATATTCAGTAAAATTGGGGAAGAATTGAAGGGGGTGGGTGATTTTACTGTTATGCCCTCGTGTGCAAGCCACGTGACCAAAGTTAACGAAGAAAACTAACCGAGTTAGCCATAAAGGACATAACGTGCAATATTTTAAAAGATAAAGGACAAAACCAATCAATTTTGAAGTTAAAGGACATTCTTTGCGATTAGGTATAAACCTAAAGGACAAAACTTGTAATTCAGTCAAAATAAAATTATGTAAGTATCGTGAACTAGTTGCATGCTGTGTGTGTCACATATAGGATTTTATCAAAAGATCTGGCAAGAAGCTAGAAACGGAGCCTGCATATGGTTGGAACGACACACACTAACAAAGTTGAAATTACACCAGCTAGATCATTCGAGAACCGGATATTCACCCTTTTCGTCACCTATAAACGGGCATTCGCTTTGATTTCTTTGCATTTCCTGGTGGTTGATATGGGCTGCTTGTTAACAACATTATTATTATTATTTCGCTATATGCACTAACACGTCAAAAAATTGTTTGTATCAGATTCATGTGAATTTTTAGCCACTTAATGGCTTGCGTACAGCAAGTCTGTTGGTTTCAGGCCCCTTTGAAACACACTCCACACACTCACTCACGTAAATATATATATATATATATATATAGGATATAGATAATTTGGAAACTCTAATGAGATGGAGAAACTAGAGAAACCCATTTGTGGCCTTAGATTTATGGCAACCAATGGTTGAGATTTGATGTCTAATATTTTAATAATAAAGTTGGTTTTGTTATTTAGATTGTATTTCGTAAAGGGCATTATCGTCCAAATAAAAACACAAAAAGGTGCATCTTGGGGAACTAAAAACATGCAAAGTACTCTTTTGACATGACAAAACCGTCAAAAAGATTTCTTCCTCTTCTCTCTTATTAATCTTTACTCAAAAACACAATCTCCAAAACACACAAACATCTCTCATCCATCTCTCTTATGTCTCTCAAGAAAAAAACACGGTGATTTCCCCCAAAATTAGTATCCGATTTGTTATGCAGAATTGAGGTTAGTGATCAATACTCCAATCTTTTATTAGTGTAACTACTACCAAACTGTGAACGTATTATTGTTTTTGTTTTCAAATTTTTTTTTTTTTTTTTTTTGCAGATCTTAGGCGTTAGGTTTTCAAAATGAGGCAAAGTTTGAAGGTTTTTGAAATCGTCAAAAAAAGTGGATGCAAGGGCTAAGGGTTATAACAGGTATTCTTGAAACCTTGTTTTTGTAGGGGTTCGTTGATTTTAACTTGTTATAAATAAGAAAATGGTGTAATCTATTGTTTAAAAGAGAAAAATGGTGTAAAGACTTAAATTTAATGTGAAGTTTATGTGTGTGGATGATGAAATCTAAGAGGTTTGTTTGAAATAATGTATTGAAACACTTAATTTTTTTTTTTTGAGTTTTTTTTATGCTTACAGAGAAGGGGTGACATGAAAAAAGAAAATTGTTAGGAGGTTGTTGAATTAATTTAACATAAGTTAAAAAAAAAGTTGTAATCTACTATTAAAGACAAAAAATATGGTTTGAAACTGTAGTTAGTTTATTTAATTCCTTCTTTTTTTTTTTTTTTTTTTTTTATAATTTGGGTACATGCTTAATGGCTTTGTTAAAAAAAGTTGTAATATACTATTAAAGAAAAAAACCATTCATTCGATCTAAGTGAGTGACTGAAAAATCCAACAACTCATCGACTGTCTTTGTGTTTGAGACATAACAACATTCCTTTCCCTTAGCAATCTCTTTGAGTACTTCCACAAAAATCGCATGCGTATACAACTCAAAAGCGTGTCTCTCAATAGTTAAACCGGTAGTATCTGGAAATTGTGTAGTAGAGGTTTTATACTCAGCCATCCTTTGGCGATATCGCTGTGCATCAATTCTGGTTTCATAACACAACATAAACTGAACTAGCGTATTAGCGCTTGTAGAATTAACTTTGAAAGAGGCATTCGAGCTCTCACAACGGGATGTAGTTTTCATCAAGCAACACATGGGGATCTCGCGGAAGTAAGCCGGTACCCAATGATCCCTAATATCGTACATTTCCTTCAACCAAGAGTGGTCTTCCAAACCAAAATTTGCCAATAGCTCCTGCCAACGACTCTCAAAGGTAGACGGCTTTATATAAACATTCCATACCAAACGATGGATGCATTGACGGAAATTGGTGTTTTGTAACAACTCCCCAGTCATCTGCATACATGGAAATTTAAAAAAAAAATGAATAAAACCAAACATTAACAATAGCAAAAGACATTCAAAAAAGTGAATAAATATATAGACAGCAAAGTACCTTGACAGGTAACTTCTTCATAATATGCCACATGCTAAGGCGGTGGCGAGATTCAGTAAAGACTTGAAGAATGGCTTGCCTCATCGCCGGGTCTTGATCGGTTAAAACTAATGCTGGTTGCTTTCCATGAGCTTTCAGAAATGATTGTAGCAACCATTTGTATGAGTCAATGGTTTCACTAAAAATCAGCCCAACACCAAAAGTTACACAATGTTTGTTGTAATCCACACCAGTAAAAGGCACAACGATCATGTTGTACCTGTGAAAAAAATAGAAAATTCACAAAATATGTAACTTATGTAACGCCTGTGATGAATATGTGAATAAAATATGCAAAAAGCGGTAATATACTTACTTATTGGTTTGGTAAGTTGCATCAAATGCAACAACGTCACCAAAAACTTTGTAATTCAGCTTCGAAATCTCATCAGCCCAAAATATAGATGTAAGTTGACCATTTTGCACAACAAAATCATAAAAGAACTCTGGTAAACTATCAACGCGATCACGCAAACGATCAAGCACTAACTGAGAATCTCTTTCACCGATTAAATTCTCATTTTTTGAGAGAAGTTTTTGAAGTCAACTGGTGTGCCATGGACATTATGATGACCCCCCTTCATAGTAACGTAACAGTTGTGGGCTCTGACGGGACCAATCTTGTTCAAGCTCATCTGATGAATGAACTGCTTTGCAGCAAAACTAAGCTTACGACCAGATTTTGTAAGATCGCGGTTATATGTGTCGACAAGAGGATGGTTATGGTTCTCTACGAACTTCTGAACAACATAGCAGCCTTTTTCTTTGCATAAAATGACACAGATGTGTGCATCACAATCAGTTATTGTAAAGGTAGTTTGACAAGCCTTCAGCGAATCATCCACCAAGGAGTCAAACGTACGCTTCATTTGAGGTTTCCCAGCTTTGTTACACCGAAAATACTTATGGGTGACGACACCGTTCCATACTTTCGCTTGGTTTTTCCTAACTGAGAAACCAGCTTTCTCGGTGTAAGATGCATACAACGTATACGCATCATCCAAACTGTCAAATGAACGCCCAACAACCGGCTTATCCTCCAAAGCAACATTGGGAGTCCAAAACCTAGTTCCATTAGGCGTTTGAAAGACAAGAGCAAGGGGCTGATTGGTTGCTATAAAAAAAATAGTGGGTAAAAAAATTGAAATAAGTTACAAAACATGGGAGGTGACAAAAAAAAAAAAAAAAGAATGGATGTATGAGAAAGAAAAATACTTTTTGTAAGTTATGTAAATGTTGAAATATGTAACATAAGTAACCAAAGTTAATTCAACCAAAAAAGTACAACATAATTAGAAAAAAAACCATTTTACCATAACACAGGAAAAGGAAAAAACAAAATATATAGTACATGGATGATAGCAAATTACAGCCAAATAAAATATAAATTTGTAAAAAAAATATTCTTAAAAATGTATGAGAAACAAAAAACATATGTCACTTATGTACAAAAAAAATGGATTCTTACATATGGTTTTCTTCATTTTGAATATGTAACATAAGTAACCAAAAAAACAAATATATATTCGATAATACAAAATTTACAAAGCTAAGAAACATTTTACATTAGGAAGAGGTTTAAAAACACCAATATAACATCGCGTGGTTTTGTTACTTCTATATATATTTTAAATTCTATATTTAACAAATTTCAAGTTCGCCTTTATTCGCTTCTTGTATGTTACTCCCACCAATTCATGACGATTCGTCATTATAATATATCCTATTCAGTTTAGGCGTTATAACAAGAAACTCTTTTAGTTAAGATCTTAAATATATATATATATATATATTTATTTATTTAAAACAAACACATTTTTTTATAATAAAACTTTTAGTTAAAGAAAAAAAGGAAATGGAACAAACAAAAAAAAAAACGTGGCTTATGTTTTATGTTGTAATTACAATTTACAACATCCTTGATTCATTTTCATTCTCATTATGTGAGAACCGAAATAACAAACAGATAACATTTTATATTATAACTCTATAATAATTAAAATTTAATCCCACTTAATCTCCTCCCAACCACCCTAATAACTCTATTTAATACCCAACCACGTTAACCCAACTATAAATACACCACTCCTACCCATTTTAACACTTGCTCATTTCTAAATCCTCTCTAAACCTCCAAATCACTCAAGAATTCTCTCAAGAATAAGTGAGTTTCTCACTTCACCTTCAACCTCTCTTCTACTTTCTTCACTATCCTCTTCTTCACACCCTTTGAGGAAACCTCTAGGACCTCTCTCCTATTTTGCCATGGCAAATAAACATGAGTAGGGCACCAATTTGAGGCCTCAAATGTGGCCATCTTCTATTATCTTTTATGCACTAGGTTGTTAATAATACCAACCAAGTTCACCAACAACTCAATGATGGAGGGACTTGTGTTATGGTTCATGGTTGACAAAAGGAAGGCCAAGGCTCATCCAAACTAAGTCACCATACCCTATTTCCTAAGTTATATTATATAAATACTAAATTATATAAACTCTACTAATTTAATAACTCGGAAAGGTTTGTGGATACATCCCTACCTTACCAATGCTTGACTCTCATAACCATCCGAATCACCTCTATGGTGGTTTGTGTTTTGGTTCGCCTAAAAGGCTTGCTTGACTCTTATGACCATCCGAATCACCTTCATGGTGGTGTGTGTTTTGGTTCGCCTAAAAGGCTTGCTTGACTCTCTTGAATCTATAATCTAAACTCGAACCTAAGACTCTTTATTTTTCTAATTCTAGTTAACCAAGGCTAAGGAACTAATCCCCCAAGACTCATTCTTTTGGAACCTTGCTAAAACGCACCCAAAGGTGAGTTCATACTTGTCCCCCTTTTAGCCTTTATTATTTGGGGCTCAACATGTATCACTATCAAAACTCAAACGATTTTAAACTCTACAATCTATTATGCTTAGTCTAAAGTCTATCATATTCTAAATTCTATCATGCGCAACCTAAAGTCTATTATATGCTTGTACGCTATGCTATGTAGAATTATTTACTCTAACATACAAATGTTCATATAGTTGACAACCCACCTTGCATGTATAGCGCTATAGGATTGGCTATCCGCCCCCTACATGGGTCATGTTAAGCAAAATTCTTCGTGGCTAGTCGCCGTTTGTATGGTTCTCTTGCATATGCCTATAAGCAAAACTTTATTATACTATGTATGTATGTATGTCAAAACTAGTATGCTCACCAATGCTTTATGTGTTGACGGATATTTTATACATGTTGCAGGAAATATTTATTGCAAGACATTCAAGAAAACTACTTAGGATTGGACATAGAAACTCACTCTAGTTCAAGTTATCATATTCTTGTTGTTGTATTTTTCGTTATATGAACCACTCGTATTTCTATTTTTAGACAATAAATGAAATTCTATCTTTAAACTATATTGTCACAAAATCTAGTGTCATGAAGTCTTTGAACAATCTACCACAAGTCTCACCTCGATGTTTCCGCCATCGGTTGGGGTGTGACAGATTGGTATCAGAGCCATGACTATAGGGAATTAAGAAAAATTTCCATGTTTGACCTAGACTATAGTTAAGTACCTTTTTGACCAATCCTTTTATTATGCTTCATGTAACATCGCAAAATTTTCCCCAAAATTTTAATACATAAAAAGCCCTTATATATATATATATATATATATTTTATTACACCTTTATCATTAATATTATACAAATGTGCCTAAGTCTTTATTTATCCTAACTCACAACTTATATACATACATAAATGTATATAAATAATAATAATAATAATAATAATAATTCTCATTATATGATTTAGATAAATTACATACAATTGTTCTACAAGAATTCATACATCAAATTGAATAAAACTAATGTGAACTAATTGCTATATCTATAATCATACTTGCTTACTTGTACAACAATTAGTTGACTACCAAACAACCTACTCAACGATTGGTAGAGGTCATCATGTCTTTCCAACAGTCGGGAGAGGCCCTACAACCTGCTCAACGACTGGTGGAGACTATCGAACCTGCTCAACAATCGGTAGAGTCATTAAAGGACGCAAAACCCTAATGTAAGGTAAATTGATAATTACGGTCCGGAACGTAATCATGAATTTACAGGTACGTTAAGGTAGTGAGAAATTTTATCAAGGTTTTCGGTAGTCGACCAATTGTATACCTGGTGTTTTTCTTTTAACTTCGGGACGAAGTTCCTAAAAGTAGGGGAGACTGTAACATCGCAAAATTTTCCCCAAAATTTTAATACATAAAAAGCCCTTATATATATATATATATTTTATTACACCTTTATCATTAATATTATACAAATGTGCCTAAGTCTTTATTTATCCTAACTCACAACTTATATACATACATAAATGTATATAAATAATAATAATAATAATAATATACGTAAACTCACGATCAATTATCATCAATTCATACTGATTATAACCATTTTCACGCATATACAATTTAACGTGGTCAACCTTGCCAAATCTAATTCCTAGACCCGTTCCCTATAAATTGGACACTTCTTGACATCCTCACATCGCCGAAAATCATCTTCCAATCCCCAATTTCTCTCAGTTAATCCTCTGTTCTTGAGATTCATCGCGTTTTGACTTTAAGAGTTGACCACTCAATTGTACACGAATCAACACTGTAAGTCCAATCTTTTTTTGTGGGTCTTGTTCATCGGCAATCACACATCGAAAGCCCTAACATTAATCTGGTTAACGATGTATGGATCGATTGATTGGAAAAGCTAGGGCTTGTAAATCTGATTTGGGGATAAACTAGTTTGGGATAAGTTTATTTATTTTATTAAAACAGGTCTAAATCACAACCACAGGCCTAGGCCAAGTGGTTGTGATCCTTGCTTGTAACCAAGGGGACCCGAGTTCGAGTCCCGGCTTGGACGCCATTTTCTTTTGTTTTCATTTTTTTTTACACAAACTATATATATATATATATTACATTAAAACTTGTAAATTCATTTTAAATTATCAAAACTCTTTTATTTATTCTACAAAAATTATCTTGTGTTAATCTGATGTAATAGTTCAACTTACAATTTTTAGTTTTCAAAAATTTATTTGTTTAATATATATAATAAATAAATCAAGTTTATTCCTTTTTATTTATAAAAATCTATAAAAATATCAAAACGATCTTATTAATTTCCACAAAATTTATCCTGAGTTTTTATAACATTAATCTTTTCAGAAATAATTTTTATTTCAGAAAAATCATTTATTTTATATTTTTAATCAATTTTTGTTAGATTTAATCATAATTAAATCATAATAAATTCAATTTTCATTGTTTTTTGCACCAAAATTTTACACAATTTATTTTTATATATTTAGAACAGAAACATGATTTTTAAAATAGAAATTCTTTAATTTTAGTATTTTTGAATATTAAAGTTAAGTTTTGGCAATTTGTAATAAATAGATTTAAAAATCTATTTTAAAGGAAATAATTTTGCAAAAATTATTCTTATACTTTAAACACAATATTGTGACCTTTTTAAGTTTAAATTTCATAAAAAGATTTTTGGTTATTTATTTACTAAATTTCTCTCAATTGTCGAATATTTTTAATAATAATCAAACAAACATTTATCCCCAATTCGAAGCCCTAGAAATACATATATCTTAGAGTCATTTCCCTTACACATTATCGAATACTTTAGGTTGATCATTTGGGAGTAATCTCAATTCATATTTCGTTGTCCAAGTCCAATTTCAAGTTATTACGTGAACTGTGAGTATTCCTACCCCTTTTTGCTTTTATACATTTTTGGGGTGTTACATGTACACTATTACAATTTCAAATACAAGTTTACATTTTTACAAATACAATTCTAGTACTATGTGCATTGCTTACAACGTGCTTTATGCTTAGACATTACATGTGGATTACATTTGTACTTAGTGAAATCATTAACATGGTACAAGCCGACCTTAACATTGGATAGCGCTATTTGGATTGACAACCCGCCTAGATTGATTCTCCCCCTTTTTCATCGGAGAATCCGTGGCCAGTGTTAAGTTATCATCCATTTATTGGTTGAGTACACTACAGTTCATACAGTACATTATACAGTCACAGGGTTGATTTCGCTAATTTGTATGATACATAGTTTACATAATTGCACTGTAGCTTGCACTTGAATTGTATAATTTTTTTTTAACCTATTATATATATCCAATCTAGGAATGCTCACCAACATTTCATATGTTGACCAAACCTATTTTTGTACATGTTTCAGGTGCAGTTTGATCTAGTGCTTTAGCAAGAGACATTTAGTGCTTTATTTCAATTCAGTTATTTCAATATTTACATTTCATTTAGATAATGTATTTTCCATTTCCATGTAAGACAATTTTGATTATTCAATAATATTTACATTTTAGTACCATGAGCTTTTGAACAATCGTCACTACGTGGCACCTCGATGATTCCGCCATCGGTTGGGGTGTTACACTTCATATACTTGTTCTCCCTATCTTGCTTCTACTCCATTCTTTTGATCTTTAAAACTTACCTTCCTAGTTGGTGGATTATTCTACACTCGAAGACACTCGTATACCACAAACGAAAGAAAATCACCAAAATAGGCGTGAAACCCTCACTTTGGTGATAACTTTCAATCCGCGTAAATCCTTTGTGTTTTTGAAACTACTCCAAGATAGGAGTGATATCCTCACCTTGGTGGAAATTTCACAATTCTCGTTCTAGTGGACACTTACCAATCGAATGTTAGAATTACTTTTCTTACCACGTTGGACAAAGTGTACAAACCACACTCAAAGAAACGACTTCGCTAATATAGGAGTGAAATCCGCAACTTAGCGACTAGTTTCAATCCTTGATTTTTTTTTAAATCTCGCCAAAGTCTCAAATTTACTAATGACAAGAAACATGTAGTAACTGGAAGGGTGAATACCGTTAACCGCAAGTCGGCGAGAGTATTTCCACCTATTAGGCCAAAGCATGTTTTCAAACTCAAAGGTAAATTCGAACCACTTTGGTTAGTCTTAGTTCCGTTCCGGAACACTCCAATGGCTTGCTTAAAACAAACCTCTCATTTTATGTTAATATTACTTTCAATGTTGTTTTCATGCTATGTTTTCATTATATATTCGATTTATTTCACTCGCATATGATCTCAAGACTCGCATTTACAATCTACTCTCGCGATCTCCAAACAATACTAATAATCGCAAACCAACATAAATCAAAACTCCTTTATGTTAACTATGTGCTCTATACTTGTTTATACATACGTGTTATGTTATTTTAACAATGTGAAACTTGCATCCTACACGTGTAACTAGAACTTGCATATTAAATCTATGAGAACAACTTGAGCTTATGTATTTTGTTTATCTAAATTAGCATTAATCCCACTGATCTAATATTACCCATAAGCTTTTCATTGTTAACCAAAATCCTAGTAACTTATTTTCTAAATTCAAAAGTCACCTTGTTTAAAAACGCTTATGCAAATTTTCATATGTATGGTTCTCGTAAATGTCTTCCCGTCTCAACAACATCGATCTCAACTAACTGGCGAGTCTTATTGCCCAAGAATTAGTCAAGATTCTCCCTAACTTAGAAACACCAACAAACCCAATTCCAAACCCCGGCAATACCATCCAGGACAACACAAACCATGTAGATACTAAACCTTCTACCCATACCCCTACCAAACAAACGAAAAAGGGTAACCGAAAACGCAAAACCCTCAAACGAAACCACACTTCGACAACTCCTGAGATTCCGAATTCCAACAAAAACTAGTACCGTGGAACTTTTCCGCTATGCGACAGTTGTAAATATCACCATCCACTAAACAACAACCCGAAAAACCTACTAGCACTACCTTATTCACTAAAGCCAATTGATGCATATGCTCCGAGTGCAACGACCCAACCCATGGGCGTAACCAATGCCCAAGCCTTGCCATGGTGATCTACGATGCTGGAAGACCCACTCACCACACTAAAGAAGATTGACTTTTCTTTTCTTAAAAAAATGAGAATTTCCTTATGTAATGTTTTCAAAAAATTGTTCGGATGTGAAACTTTCTTTTTATGAAATACCATCGTTATCCTAGTTTACAATCATAATTTATCGGCAAAATTCAAACATTGCAAAACCCTTTTCTCCTCGCGCACAATCTCTTTCAAAATTTTTGAACAAAATTCTTCCTACTATTTCTAAGAGGATGCCTACCCTTCATGACAAAAGTAAGATGGTAGATGTGGCAAGATGGTGACCATAGGATGAGTTTCAATGGTTTCTGCAACTCAACCAAGTTTCATATGGATATATAGCCTATATATATATATATATTTGCAGATGGTTTGCTAAGAAAAGCTAGGAAAAAGAAAGAAGGCTACTGATATATGAATGAAAGGGTTGTTGAATAAACAATACATCTATATATAGTCATAACAGTACAAACGTGCATGCAATAATAAAAAAAACAATAAAAAAATAATAGCAAGTCTAGCTAATTTCCTTAAGAGCCGGTACTCAACGATCACATGATCTCCAAGCTCACATGCCATGCATTGCAACGTCCATATTCCCAACTCGGTCAACCTCCTATTTTTCTTGTCAACCAAGACCAAATAGCTAGGATGACCCATAACCAATTAACCATCACCCATAGATGAACCCGTGACCCGTAAAAGAACCCGATTATCCCAACAAAGTCTGCGGACTGCGATCCAAGTGTAGTAGAATAAGGGTAGTTTGCACCATGGCCAAATGTTGGACCATACAATTTTGCACAATCACAGTTCACAGGCTACCAGAGTCCAGAAGATATGGTCAACTTACTAGTTACTAATTACCCATAATGCCCCAACATCTTGTATTCATTAATATAATAATATTACTGGATGAAAATCCATGCCTTGGTATGATTATTTTTTGCTAAAACCAATTAGAATTTGTTGGATGGTTTGACAAGGGTCATTGGTTTTATAGAGTTGCAATTCACTTGTGTTTGCAGAGGTTCGTTTTTTTCTTTAAGCTCGTTGTTCATATTGCATCAAAAGCTCACTTTTAGAAAAGGATATATCTAGTTAGAGATCACAAACAAATTGGCCACTTAATATAGTCACTGCAAAAGGCCTCACTCTTTAAGGAGGAAATAGTTGGGTCTTCGCTTAATTTGTGGTAGAGGTGTAGTTTTTGTTGATTATATTAATAAGAACATAAGTGTAGATGCATTTATGCGACTAATGCTTTGGATTGTGCAATAAACATATGTTAATAATGTGAGTCGAATGGGCGAAGGAGTTGGTTTATGGGCGAAGGAAGAAATGGAAAGGTGCGAAGGAAGGAGTTTATACGAAGGAGAGACAGGAGGCGAAGGTAGAATTAGAATGTTATGTATTGCTTGGTTCGACCAGTTGGTTTGGTCGAATGTGCACATTCGCACCTACGTAATGGGCGAATGTGCAGCCTATAAATAGGTCAAGCTCATTTTTTGAATGTAGTTCAGTCATTATTGTTCCCTCCATTTTCAGTGTGTCTCTCTAGAGTTTTGTTAAGCTTAATTCACGTTGTGTCTTTAATGTTTTGATCATATTAACGTGTAATTGAGTTGTTTATTAATGAGAAAAGCTTTAAATGATGATTTGTTTGTTTTGATCTGATTGATTATCATTTTGTGATTGGTTTAGGGTTTCCGCACCTAAATCAAACTTGTTTGATCATTTCTTTGTAGATTTATCGATCCTTTAAGCACATACAAAGTGGTATCAGAGCCATTCTGGATCAAACTGTAACATTATGCATTTATACTTGTACGTTACTATTATCATGAATAAAAACGTCAAGTTCCATTATTATTATTCGCTTTAATTATTATTGTGGCGTATTTGGAACCCTAATACTATAATAATTATATATAATATACATATATATATATATATAAGATTTTAATTGTCAAAAAAATTATGCTTGGGCCGGGAATCGAACCCGCGCCCCAAGCCGGGTCACAAGCACACACAACATCACCATCTGGTCTACCCACACTTCTTGTTTTAAACCCAACTTTTAATTATTATATATCGTGTTTTAGTCCTTCACAGTTGACTTGGAAAGTCAATTGTGACAACAACTTACCAAAATCAAGCCAATTACACGCGTATTGATCCTGGTTTGGTATGATTATGTGATTTCCGGTCTATTACGCGTCATACACACGTGCAATTACCATTAATTCGAACCAATTTTACATAATTACGCACCATTACAATCAATACACGGTCAAACCTTCCATCGTGCAATCCAAACCCTTTCCCTATAAATTGGACATCACAAATCCTTCTACACTCGCCGATAACTCTCCCTCAATCCTCAATTTCTGTTCTAAAAGCATCATTCGAAGCTTTTAGTTCGTGTTTGACTTTCTGCTTTGACTGAGCATTTGGCACGATTTCGTGTTTGTAAGTTCTATTTTATCAGTGGGTTTTGTTCTTCGGATAATATTAATAATTGATCATCATAATATAAATGATTATAATGGCTATCGATAAATATACAAACATTACGTACATTTATTCCAACAGTTTTGACTACACTCTAGGTGGACAACTGCATATGATAACCTTAGCAGCTAGATAAATGTTTATGATGGTATACTTGTGTATATTCTACTATGTTTCACGATACATATTTGTGGATCTTTTACTATATTATTTTTATCACCACATGTTATGTTACTGTACCGTGGTTATATTTCAAGTCAAGTTTGTTTTACTGTTGTTTGTTTTGAGCCGAGGGTCTCTCTGAAAGCAGCCTCTCTATCCATATGGTTAGAGGTAAGGCTTGCCTACATCCCACCCTTCCCAGACCATACGATTAACTTTGCCATTTGTGGGATCTATGGTGGTTGTTGTATGGCCCGCCCATGTACTGTTTTGTTTGTCACAAACGTTATAGTCATATTGATGTTATTACTGTTACATTAACCTCGTCTTTCTTTGATGACCTGTATGTTCCATTTATGGAATCTAGTTCCTCGTCCCAATCAAATATAACCTGACCAACAAAAGAATAGCAAGCAGTAAAGAAAATGATCAAACAATAATAACGCGGATTTAGTTATCTTAGAAAGGATAAAATAAATAAAAAAGGTGAGAAGGATACAAAAGACACAATAGATCACAAACTATAAAACAATGGAGCACAAAATATAACACAATACTGAGAAAAAAAAAACACAATTAATCGCAATAAAAGATACAATGACAAAAACATACACTTAATGCCATGGCCGGCTCGATAGTGTATTAAACCCAAGCTAGGGCTTTAGGCCCCCGTTTCAAAAATATTTTTTTTTATATATCATATATTTTAACATGAAATTCGCTTAGCTAGACAAATATGATTGTTGTGGTTTAGTGGCAAGCACTCCTTGATGTAAAGCTGCAAATCGTATTTTGTTGAGGTGCACACCTTTGTTCGAATCAGCCTCAACCATTAGATTTTTCATGTGTTGTAACTTTGCTTTTCTTTTTAATTTGACAAGGCACGTTGGGGATAAGCCCATGTATTTCAATGTTCGGCCCTTATGGTTTGTGAGTAGTTTGTAGATTTTAATTATATTTTAAGGGTTAATGAATTAGCAATAATATTTTTATTAAAAAGGATTCTTATTTTAGAATTTGCTTTGGGCCTCCAAAAAGTTTGGACCGGCCCTGCTTAATGCCACATAAAAAGACAAAATGAATTAACAAAAAAAATTCTAAAATGTACAAGCTAAAAATCCATAAGCAAAAATCTAAAATCTAAGATCGCAGAGATCGATGAGATGGTTCCAATACTGTTAGAATAAGTTCGATCGTAGTCCATTTGATATCCTTTCTACGACTTTCTATTTTTTACAGACTAAGTATTTAAACCTCTCCTTAGTAGTAAAAACCCGTAAATATAATTTATATGTTTCACATGCTATCATTGTAGGATACCGTTCATATTAAGAACCAACAATATGTTGAGAATTGTCACAACCACATTAACTCATGTTTTGCTTATTATATAAATTGATTAAAATACATATAGAATTCAACATTTATAAGACTTATTTTTTAAAATATTGGAATTAAACAATATCAAACATCAACTCTTGGTCGCCATCAGTCTCAACTTCAAAAATCACTACTGATAATCCCACCTTTTAACTTATCTTCCTTTTGTGGTCTCACACTAAGAGCATCCACAATGCCTCCCACCGGACGGTCATGTGGGAGTGCACGGGAGAACAAAAGCATTGGAGGGGTTTGTTGGGAGTGGACGGTCCGGTGGAGCGGGCTGGTCCGTTGTAATTTTGTGGGCCTTTTTTTAATTGGGTATTAGGTTGAATATTAGGGGTTTTATCTTTAATTGATATTCTGTTTTATATAGTAGGTTTTATAGTTAATCTAAAATTTGTATTTTAAAATATAAATGATAAATTAAAAATTAAATATACAAATTAAAAATAACCTAAAATACAAAAATTAAAACATTACAAAGAGTACATAATTGTGACACCCCGTATTTTCATGTCAATACTTTAACCAAACTTTAGTTAACTTATACATACGTTCATGGCATTACACTTGACTAGGGTTAGTTAAGCGAGTCTCACGTACACTATTATAGCTTAATAAATTGCATAATTAGTAATTCAGGGAATTACTGAGTCATATACGCGAGTCTTGAACTCTGAACATTGGTGAAATAATAAAAATACATGAATTGTGTTTTAGTTCATTGGAAATTACTTGCAAATATGTGCTTATGTGAATTTATTTGTAAATTATGTGTAATTAGGTGTTATTATGCGAAACACATTACCGAGTCCGTAACCGACACCCGACAAACCGAGAATGTGTTTTATTTGTAAAATATTTGGATAAATATTTTAGGGGGGTAGTTATAATGTTCTTGGCCCAAAATAAAAAAAAAAAATATAACGAACTAGGCCCGACCCAAGAAGGACTGGCCCAGCTCGACAGGAACACCCTGCGCCACGCGGCCTAGATGGGTCAAACCCCTCACGTAGCGCGCGAGAGAAGTAACAACTCATTTAGAAATTTCAAGTTATAAACGAATTTTCACCACTTTTTCATAATCACTCAACCTAATTCACCTCTAAACACCCCATTACGAAATTCTAACCCCTCTCCTTAGCCATAATCATTCCCAATCGATCCTAGGAGCATACGGAGGTTTAGAATTAATAAGATTAAAGGCTTAAGGTTTATAACTAATCCCACATGTGTTTAAATCTTTATACTTATATTTCGATTATGATTGTACCCAACAAACCTAATTGTCCAGATCTGATTTAGTAAGGTTTTAATTGATTTACATGTGTATGATTATGGTTTTGTTGATTAAAAACATTAGGTTGCATGTTTAGATCAATTCTTGAAACATGAAAGTTTATGATGAATGCTAGTCTAGGGCTTGATTAAGTGTTTGAATATTGAAGTATATGATGAGTTTTGATTATTAATAATATGTTTTTGTGTAATCATGTGGTGTTATGGTTGTTAATACGAGCCTAGGGTTTTATAATACATACCGAAAGTTTGGATAAATTCGTTGTGCCGTCTTGTGTGAGCTATATCTTATGATTAACATGTCTAAATTGAATGATTTTGATCCTAAGATAATGTATTTGAATAAGGTTTTCAAAAAGTCCAACCATGCATGTTTTGGAGGTGTCTAGGTATTTCTTGTTAGATTTATAAAAACGGATGTCAAGGTTGATTTCTAACAGCATATTTGGATCCACTTGCAAGAGTTATAACTTGAGATTTACAAAATATTAGAATCTAACATTTGGATAATAGATACCCCTTTGAGTTTCCAAAATTTTCCAAGTGGTTTTAGTGATTTTTCTCGTAACTTGACTCTAACAGGTCACCTTGAACACCCTGTTGTAATGAGTAATTTTTCATAAATTCTAAACATGATTATATTACAAACTAAAAATAGTGATAACTTGAGAAAACATACGGGAAGACTCTATAAAATTTTGGAAAGTCTAATTTTTGGTTTAGTATTTTATAAAAGTTCATTTTTGCATCTCAGAATCTGTCCACAAAATGCAAATTTAGGAAACTATTGTTATGTGCTTATTTGAGGTTGTTCTTGACTTTTATGGTGTCTATATGTAGATATTAATTTATGTGAATCATGTATGATGAGTAATTATGTCATGAAAACTTAATGGTCACCAACAGGTCATCAGGTCAACTTGTTGCATGTGGTCACACTAAGCATGATGGAATTTTTGGACAAAAGGGTTTCGTTGAAATTACATGAACGTATACTTATAGAGTAAAACTTGTAACAGGGAGTCGTTAGCGGGTCACCTATTTACTTTTGGAGTTGGATTATAGCTCAACGTAACCTATGGTGAGTTTCAATACTTT
This sequence comes from Ambrosia x helenae, assembly GCA_030844895.1. Taxonomy (NCBI): domain Eukaryota; kingdom Viridiplantae; phylum Streptophyta; class Magnoliopsida; order Asterales; family Asteraceae; genus Ambrosia; species Ambrosia x helenae. The sequence goes on along the minus strand of JAUTDX010000291.1, from coordinate 36,866 downwards.
TCTTAAAAGCATGTATCCGTAAGGGACTACTTTATCCCTAAGAGGGACTACTTGGATTCCTGGGAGGAATTTGCTTTACTAGAATATTTTAGTTTAAATTTCATACCCATAGTTTAACATAACTACCTCTATCATGAAAGTCCTTACTTTTATACCGAATCAATTGTCAGGGGCAAACGTGGTATTAGTTTATAGCGCTATTAGGTTGTGACAAACCTCACACCGTGCTGCGAGTCGGGCGTGAACTTTGTTGGGTATTCATTATATCGTCTTGACAATTTATAAATCATATTTTATAAACATACAAATATATATTCCAAAAAATATATATTTAATATGAAAACTATATAATCAAATTGAATATATTTATTTTCGGCCAAAAGAATTAAATAACAATTTATTTAATAAATTAAAGTGCGAGGGAATCATATATTATGATACGCATTAATATCTCAATCCAAGTGATCCATTTACAAACTATTCAAATAATTATATAAAACCAAACGATAAGGTGTTTTGGAGAATCACTCGACGAAAAACCAAGATAGAATACCGAGGATAATACGAACGCCACGCTAGACGGCTTCATCACAAAAAAATCACCAAATCTTGAGTCAACACTTTGAGACAGATCATTTGAATTAACCCCTTGAAACGAAACAACACAAGATGGTGGTGGCACACGGTGGTGATTTGCGGCAGCCTAGGCGGGCAGTCTAGGGGCCGTCCCATTACATGGTGGCCGCAATGGTGAGTGTAGTGGTGTTTGTCTAGGATTTTTCATCTCTATAATGTTTTATAAAACATTCAAAATTATTTATAATTATTTTCCATTAATCACCATTAATGAGAATATCTCCTACTTAATGTTTTAACTGTATTCCTTAAATTAATAAAATTTACACATTATATCCCTCAAGTTAATATCTTGCTCATCAATATATGTCTTCTAATTACTCTTAATTTGAGATTCACCACATTTGACTTTTATAATTAACTTCTAGTCCTTTTGTTTAAATTAATAAACAAGTTCATTATATATATATATATATATATATATATGTTTTGTTATCAATAATAAAACCCGACATCAGTTAAATCTTTAAACGACAAAGTCAATTATATATTTATTGTCCAATAACAAATCTTTTCTTTGTTTAACGCTTTAAACAAATAACTATTAATTATTCCGAATAATTAATCCACAATTCATTAATTTAAACAATTAACTATGGTTATTCCAAATAATCAACTAATAAATATTTCACTAAATATTGATCCTATCTTGAATTCCCTTACCAATCTTCAATAGTATATAGCGTGATTCATACATTGGTTCTTATTCAAGATCCAATTTGTACCCTTTGAATCCCAACTCATTCTACAATCATCAAGTCTCAACTTAATGATTATGAATCATCATTCAAGTGTATAATTTTATCATAGATCTTCTATGATAGGTAATAGCTACAATGAATGTCTCACATATGAAACTTTTAGTTACAAATTTAAACTTCAAGGAAACTGAAATAATTCTATTAATGATATTTCTATATACTATTAGATCAACATTAATTTCACATATTTGGATATCTAGAAGATCTCCTCATTATCTGTGAACAATCTTTATCATCTCGATGAAAACATTCATCAACTTAATTTGTATTTGCTAGTAGAATACAATATTCGTCAAGGCACTTCATGATAATAGCAACTGAATTGTTCTTAGAAAACTATCCATGAAGGTTTAGTAAAACCCATTTTACTAATTAGTTAATTTGAGTTCAATAAACTAGTTATATCTTACTCAAGACAGGTATTCTATAGTGTTTATAATATCATTCATTAGAACTAGCTTGTTCTTATGAATCATCCAATGGACCATGCATGACTCGCATACCTTCCATATCTTGAGAGTATATGTCTCATGCTGTCCATGAATATGGAACCTTGCATAATTTGTATACCTTCAGATACGTTGGAAGTATACATTTCATGTCATTCATTTAGATATTATCTAACACAAGAATTCATAACTCAAAAAACAATAGATAAACCATGCATGAATTACTTAACACTATAAGTATCAAATATTATAAATATTTGTACATGCAAAAATTGAAAATAACTATTTCAGTATTCATGCAATGATCACTATGATTGGATAAGAGAACTTAATTCTCACAATAAAGTGATTTTCCAAATCTCTTATTTCAAATTTTCATCTTTAGATTATCCTAGCAAACATCATTTGCACAAAAGATTGGAACCACTAAGGATATAGTCAAATATTATCTAGAGTTAATAGCCATTTTCGTCCCTGAGGTTTGGTCCAGTTTGCCACTCCAGTACAAAAGTTTTTTTTTTTTGCAATCTCTTACCTGTGGTTTGGATTTTTTTGCCAAATTCGTCCTTTTCACTAACCTAGTTAAAAAATCTCATTAGTGTCAGGGGTAGGGTTGTCTTTTTGCCACTTTAATGAAGGACAATCTTGTCATTTGATTCCATATAATTATTTAATTAAAAATAAAAAACTCATCAGTCTTCCCTACCCCCACCCCCATCTCTCTCTCTCTCTCTCACACACACACACAACTCTCTCTCCCTCCCTCTCTCTCTCTCAATCCACAACCAGATCTGAACCAGACCACATCGACCACATCAATCGACCAGATCTGAACTCATCAGTTTGAAGTTCAAGGTGGTGGTTCGATCGGTTGTAGGTGATGGGTTCGATTGAAGCTGATTCAGTTTGGTCCTGGTTGTTTAGATCTTGAGTCAGCCACCGCCGCCTTCCACCTCCACCCTCCATCATCATCATCCTCAGCCACCGCCCTACACCCACCCACCGCCGGTCCGGTTTGGTATGCTTGCGGCGCTTGTTGTTTGACCGGCCGGTTTTTCGAGGTTTTCCGGTTAAACCGGTGGCCGGGGTTCAAGGTTGGACCGGGTTTCAGTATTTGACGAAAGAAGATTTGTTTTGTTGTCATTGTTGAAGGACATCTGATCTACAAAGATCGACAGATTTGATCTGATATATTGATATGTAACCCTTGATGAAAGATGTGTGATTTTCTTCCATCAACTATTGTTTGGCTGTAAGCACAAAACAGATCTACTTTGTATCTTTGTATATGGCAGCCATGAAAAAGCTTAAGAAGAAAAGAGGATGGTGAACAAGAAGTCAAAAAGTAGGTGAAGTGAAAAGATGAGTGGACTGGTGTGATTATGGGTCAATGGAAGACTAGAGTGTGATAAAACCTCATATAAAAAATTCATAAATAAATAATTATTTTTTTAAAGAGGGTTAAAAATTTAAAAATAAAAATAAACAAGTAAATGACTATAATACCCCTGAGTTAACAGGAAAAATAAACCCAGTTAGTGAAAAGGACGAATTTGGCAAAAAAATCCAAACCACAGGTAAGGAATTGCAAAAAAAAAACTTTTGTACTGAAGTGGCAAACTGGACCAAACCTCAGGGACGAAAATGGCTATTAACTCTATTATCTATTGTAAAATACCTGAATGAATGTCTATTGCAACATTCTTATCTTTTGCTATTATGGGCAACGTTACAATCCAAAATCATAGTTTGGTAGTTTACCTTTAGGACTCTTCCTAAAGTAGACTTGCCCTTGTCCTTACTTTGAACATTGTTGTCTTGCTTTTCCTTTATTGACTTCCTTTTGGGCATTTATCCAAAATACATTATCAACAACAACTTTGTTGATAACACCACTGAGTAAGAAGGATTCCAATGCCATTTTGGATTGTTCTCAAACAACTCCAAATCCTTTAAGCACTTGCAACATACTCGTTATGGCATTGATTGATAAACTCACACTATGCCATATAAAGGTCCATGTCCATAAGTCGAGGATAAAATATCCTTAACTCTTGTATCATCTCAAAAGCATTGATGCCTTTCAAAACATTTTTGAATCCCTTTATGCTATGGACATCTTTAATGTATCTTACAATAACATTCATAATGCTATCAACTATTATCCAACTATTTTGGAAACATATTTGTGCTTGTTAGGTTTGTCATAAAAATAAAACTTTAGGACATATAAGTTTTACATTTATCTAGTATAATCATCTATATGGATTTTTGAGAAACTTTGTAATTCAAGAAGACATTTAAAAATTCATAAATTATGTAACAATGATATTTAATATTTTACCCGATCTAATAAATTATCTTTAGAAATGAGATCCCATTTCATAAACACTCCATGAAGGGCTAAGAAACTTTCCACTTTGTATTCATTACATGAGTAGGTAACAATTACCAATTGTATCTGTGACATCCGGGAACCAAGTGTACACTTTTCTAGTTGGCTTTACTGTTTACTTGCTGAATTTCGGGACGAAATTCTTTTCAACTTGGGGATGATGTGATACCCCGCAAATTCAGGTTCTCACTTTAACTAAACTCTAGTTACGTTCCTTGCATTATACTTAACTAGGGTTAACTAGATAGGATATAGGTGCATTGTTGTGAGTTAATATCGGGTACATGATTAGTGAACATCGGACGTTGGTGAATAACAAACTTATGTGTCTCTGTGATATTTGATGAACTTATGTGAAAACCATACGTGATTACGTGAACCTAAACCGAATACGTTAATAAAAATCACTAAAAGTGGAGTATGAGGTTGATTAGGGTCTTAACGCATGGGGTTGCACTTGTTACGGTCCGAAATAACGAAAACGTCAAAGGATAACGCGTCGGGTGACGAAACGAGACACGAACGAGGGCCTCGGGCCTGTGAGCGGCCGCTCACAGAGCCCGAGCGGCCGCTCGCTCGTGTCTGACGGGTTTAAACCGCCTTAAACTCCTATTTAAGCATCCTTAACCCCCATGCAACCCCTAAACTCAACCCTAATCGCCCCCTTACTGCCCCACACGAAATATTAACCCTAAAGCTCCTGCTAAGGCTCAAGATCATCAATTGGGAAGCTCCAAAGGCGCACGGTTGATCGAATCGAAGAGCCAAGGGTATAATCTTTGATTCTTTACGCTTCTATCTTGTGTTTTTATTATAAAAATCATGTAACAAAGTTTGTCCAGGTCTGAAAGTTTTTAATAATCATTAAAACATGAAGTTTTTGAAGATTAAACGTATCAAACATAATAATAAACGATTAGTAACATCATAGGATACTTGTTGCGCAAGTTATTGATGTTTTGGTCTTTAAAGTTGTGATCTTTGCATGTTTAGTAGTAGAATCTGATCATAATAAGTATTAGGAATGTTTGGTAATGATGATTGATGTTTGTTGATTGTTGTTATGCACACGGTAGTCGATTAAAGTATGATTTAGGCAAAACTAAAATCTGGACAGAACGATTAGACGAACTTGCAGGGGCTGTAACACGGCCTTAACATAATGATTTTGGTATTTTCTTTGCATGGTTGAGTCACACTTGGTCTTAGCTTTTCATAATGGGTAAAATCAAGTGTTTTGGACGTCGGTTGAGTCGTTTTTGGAATTTTCATTGAAAATAGGTCAGGTCAGAATTTCGGGTATCAAACTGAGTCAACTTTGAAACATCATAACTCAAGTTTTATAAAGAGTTGAGTTGTGAAATTTTTACAGAAGGTTAATATTGGAGTAATATGAGTTTTCCAAGTGGATTCATCCCGTTTGGATGAATACACAATTTTTGGGAATTTATCTACCAAACTGACCTGTTAGGAAGGTTTTCTGAACATAGCTGAATTAGACGAATTTTAGTTATTTTTGTGTTTGGATTTAAGACAAAACAAAAATAGGTATTGTTGAGTAAATCCCAAAGAAAATTCAGTAAAAATTTGGGAGGATAACTCACTGATTTACGATTTTAAATAAATTCGTTTTGATGGCGCACAATCTGTCCTGAAAACACAGATTGTGTATTATGTGCTTATGTGATTAATTGAGGTCTTAAATGGTATGGAATTGACATGTAACTGAAGTACACTTGTTTGAGACACATATGGAATGAAGAAACTAATTGTAACCAATACATTCACCAACGAGTCCGTAGGGTTTACTATTGCATGTAGAGTCACTAGGTGTCACATATACACTTTTGAACGTTTAAAACGCCTTGGACAAACGAGTTATATGGTGTAATGATATTACGCCTATACTCACATAGTGACACTGTTATTAGGGTGTCGGTAGCATATTATACTTGCGGTTCGGATCTCTTTTGCTTGCACGTTAAGGTGAGTTTCACTACTCTTTTTCTCAAAAGCATGTGTCTCGGATTAGAGACAACTTTGGTAAACGTTTTCTAGTCCATTTGGGACTACTCAGGTATGACTCCTTGTGTGGGTCTGGTTTTGACTCCATGTGTGGGTCGGTTTTACGATCCCTTGTGTGGATCGGGTTTTCGGTCAGCTTAAAACTTATTGGTCCTTTGTAATCTAAACACTGTATCATTGAAAGTCCTTGCATATTATTGGGTTAATCGCTGGAGGCGAACGCGGTATTAGTTGATAGTGCTATTAGGTTGATGCAGCAACCTCATGTCTGAGGTGCTTGAGGCACGGGCATGAACTTCTGACCACAATTTCCGACTGGTGTTGATAGACGCAGTCATCGAGGCAAATAACTATTTTTCTGAAGGTTTCCCAATAATCTTGTTTAGTTACATTGAGTGGGCTAGCTACCCCTGACACACTTAAACTGACAACTCTTTATCTTTTTGGTCTGGAGGACCTACGTTATTACTTTACTTACGTGGTTTTTGGAAAACCAGCGCATTTGCATATTAATTTACTTTACTTTGTGAACTCACAAACTTTATGTTGACACACGATAGCATGCTTTTGCAGGTAACTAGGAACGGAGCACGATTAGGTCATGCATCATTTCGTGGGTCTTAAGCATTTAAACTATTTTGCACAGTTACTATTTATTTGGTTTTGGGCGCGGTGTTTTGCGCAGACTTTATTTACTATTTTTCATTCGCTTCCGCTATACTATTATTGGTTTGGTTAAAACTTTAAAACTTGGTTTTTACAATAACGAACTAAATGGTTGGGCATTTAGAGTCGTTCATGTGACTTATGGCTATGGGGTCCTGGTTTGTCATGCGCCTCGCGGTATAAACCCCGCAGTGGAAATTTGAGGGTGTGACAGTATCTCTACACAAATCTAGGTTTGGAGTCGCTGACAAGTGAGTGTAGTCAAGCATTGGTACGTTTAACCTCAACTATGCCCACTTAACTTTTTAAGTGATATTGGGCCTTAAATGAGAATGTGTTTTCGGCCCAACTAAGTTAGGAAACGCGAAGTGTCACCTAAGGTCCAAATGGTAATCTAGGTGCATGTCATCACTAACACAAAGGGGGTGTTAATTTGGTTGAGTATCTCCAATTAAGGATGACGCTACAATATAGATTTTTATTGGGATTTGCTTTAATATTTGTTTACCAAATAGGGTTAAATATTTTGGACGACTTGTAGCATGATGCAAGTTGTGCAATTATAGTAAAATCAATTTTACTTAGTTCATGATATGTTTGAAACGCCTTTCAACCACTCGACACGATTTCATTTTTAAATAACCTACTTAAAACTATGTGTGTGTGTGTGTGTGTGTGGACTTATCTCGAACTTGATTTTAAATTAATAAAACAATTATTAATTTATGGTTTAAAATTAACTCTTTAATTTCCAAAACCACGTTTTAACTATATAATAAAACTCATTTGATTATATCTTACCTTTCCAAGATTTAATAAATTAAAACTCCTTTTAATTTTTTCTTGTCGTTTTATGATTGTGAAAAATATAATTTTTTCATTTTGAATATCTATTCTAAATAGTCCATACACAACCACACAAAATATATCAAAAGGTAAATCGAGCCGCTAGTGGTATATTGTTCGGTTTCGTTCGAGCCAATGAACAATAAACCGAATGGGTCTAAAGGGACAAACAATCACAAGTCTTGTCTTGCTCCTACTTAGTCTAAGATCTCTATCTTCTTTCATGTTTGTTTTTCCGCCTTTGGTCTTCAATCTTGTCTCTATGAGGTTTTACATAATTTTTCAATAACACTAATATGAAAAATAAAATAAAACATATCTATTACATCAAAGGTTCCAAATAAATTGAAAATAAAAAAATGAAAAACTATCAAAAACAACAAACACAACCACAACAAACCACAAGGGATCTAGGGCTCGATTCAAATAATCACATTCATCACAAAACGATAAAGGCTTGAACTTTTTGTCAAATAAAAGTTTTGACAAATAAAACGCAAGATCAATGCAACAAATAATATTTAAATACTTGTATTAGTGGTTTTGATACCATTGGTGGGTATCATCTTGATAATTTATAAAATCATATTTTATTAACATATAAATACATATTCTAAAATATATATATTAAATCCAAAAATATATATTCTAATTATGTACATTTATTTTTGGCCAAAAGAATTAAATAACAATTTATTTAATAAATCAAAGTACAAAGCATCATATATTATGATACAAATCAATATCCCAATCCAAGTGATCCAATTACAAACTATTCAAATAATTATATAAAATCAAACCATAAGGTGTTTTAGAGAATACCTCGATGAAAAAACCAAGATAGAATACTGAGGATATTAAGAAAGCCACGCTAGACAGATTCATTACAAAAAATCACTAAGTCCCGAATCAACACTTTGAGATGGATCCTTCGAATCAACTCCTTGAAATGAAACAACACAAGATGGTGGTGGAGGTGGTGGCGCACGGCGGTGATTGGCAGTAGCCCTAGGCAGTGGCCTAGGAGCCGCCCCATTACATGGTGGCTACGGCCACCTTAAGTGGCCGGGAAAAAGGAAGGGCCACCACCTACATGGTGGCGGCAATGGTGAGTGTGGTGATGGTTGTCAAGGGTTTTTCATCTCTTATAAAACATTCAAAAGTATTTATAATTATTCTTCATTAATCTCCATTAATGAGAATAATCTCCTACTTAATGTTTTAATTGTATTCTTTAAATAAATACAAATAACATATCAAGTCCCTCAAGTTAATATCTTGCTCACCAAGATATGTAGGCCTGACCCAGGGGTGGGCGAGCCGCACTCTCGGCCGAGACCTAGTTTTCCTAGGCACTTATCCTCAGTCGACTGTCGTTTCTTCACCGGAGATCCACCGAATTAGTGATTTTCTTTATGTTTGACCATCTAATTTGTTGATAATGTTGCTAAAGTAAAGTGAGGGAACTCATGAAACTTTTGGTCTTCTTCCTTATGAAACTGAAAAACTGGAATTTTTTTCAATTCGCATGGTGGTGTGAAAAGAAATGAAGAAGATGAAGTGAAGATAATATAAAAAAGAGCCAATGCTTTCTGTAGACGCATATTTCATATATGTGTCTGTAGCTTTTGGATTACAATTGACGAGATTGATGAAGATTTATAGATTTCAAGTTTTTGTAGTTTTGGTTCGGGTCATAGAAAGGGCGAACCAATTTGTAAAGGGTCGAACGAAGTAGGTTATTGTTGATTCGAACTTGTGCAAGGTCCAACTATTTGGTCTGACCTCACGTAAGGTCGAATGAGTTTTTCTATATATAAGGGTTAGGTGGTGACGGTTATAATGTTAGTTGGCCAGTTTGTGTGAGTTCTAGAGAGTTCATTTACACCTTAAAGTGTGTGTCTTTATTAACTTCAACCTGTAAACGTTTTATTGATATACAGTTAATGAAAACATGTTGAAAATGATTTCTATTGTGTTTTGATTACGGTTTTTATCATTTTGCATGATATTCAAGGTTTCATGTGACACCCGGCAAACTCAGGTTAGTAACATTGGTCAAACTAGTAAGTCTACCTTAACGATTCATGCATATTACATACTTAACCGGGCCAGTAGAGTCGTTATGATGGCTTGGGTAAATCATCGGGAGTCGTTACAATGATCCACGGGATCATTGGAGTCGGTCCATAACCATATGTACAAGGATTGGTGATTTGTAGAATCGCCAGGTTTAACGCACACATGCAAGTCTCGAGTCCCGGGAATTGGTGAACGAATGTAAACGTGCTAGTTGTCGTGCATTATATGTTTATAATCATTATATGACTTATCGGTATGTGAATACGTGCTTATATGTGTTAAAATAGTGTTTAACGCGCAAAAAACCCAAAATGTGATGCTGAGGGCGAGTAGGCCCTAATCACCTGTTCTTATAGGCGATTACGTGTAATCACGTGTCCTAATCACCTGTAACTGCTCCTAATCGTCTGTTGCAACTTGGACGACTAGAAACACCTATAAATACAACCCTTGACTTGTAAAACACCATTTGTGCAACCCTAACTCGTCCCAAGCCTCCCTCACACCATAATATACCTCTGGAACTCGTTTTTGCTCCAAAACCCATCATTCCTAAGCTTACACTTCCTCTTTAGCAAGATCCAATGTGTGTTATCTACCCTAATCCTTTGTAATGTTGATATCTTGGTTCCCAAAGGTCTAGACCTAGTTTTATCAAGTTTGTGTCTTTGAAAACCTTTGAAATGAGTTTCTAAAACAAGTCTAAACCTTTATACTAGCTCTATGTGGAGTATTCATGTAAGAAACAGTTTTTAATGGTTAAAACGTGAATGTTTCCATGTATTTGATGTCTTACTTATGTGTATGAGTTGTTAAGATGATTTCCTAAGGTTTTGAGAAACTATTATGGTGTTTTGATGATAATATGTATTTTGACCCATTTGAGTGATTCTTAAAGATTTAGGGTGTTATGATATGATTTGATGATTGTTTAATGTTAGGGTTTACACTAGAATGGTATAATAGCAGAGGAATGATGATTTGCAAGGTTGTAGGTGATGAGATCTGGTTATTTACCATTTAGGGAAAGATATGCATATTCAATTTACCTAGTACTTTGCCATTTTTGGAAATAATTGCAAATAGGGTGTTAGACTAGTGATAAATTGGGGGGTTTTTGTTTGGAATGGGTTGTTTAATGATTTGGGTTTGATATTGGGTGTTTTTACATGTTTCGGATCTGATTTGGAGGGTTAAACGCGCAAAAGGGGGCATTGGAATTGCATGGGGCAATTATGAGTTCTAATCTCCTGGTGTTTGGGCGATTAGCCCCTAATCGCATGCCTTTATAGGCGATTAGGCCCCTATTCACATGCAGAACAGGTGATTACAAATCCTAATTGCTTGTTGACTTTCCTAATTGCCTGTTTGATTCCTAATCGTGTGTTTTGCTGTTGTAAGTGTATTTTGACATCCCGAAACATGGTTTGACAACTAGGAACATGTTAGGAACCCTGTGGCATGTCTAATAACCTGGTAACACGTGTTCGGACTCGTTTATGCTATATATGACTCGTATGATAGATGTCGTGAACATGGATGCGTGTTAAGTGCATAGTTGCATGTGATTGCTTAATTTCTCATTCTTTGTCACCAATGGGATGTCGGGTCTTGTCTTGTGCGGTCGGTTTAACGGTCAAAGGTGTTTTCAAACGTACATGGTTATGGTTTGGACATTCGGGGACTAATTAACCTATGGGTTATTAGTCTGGGTACTTATATACGTCTTATGATAGGTTGCCGCTATTTGGGGCTATCATAGCTTGTTGATTTAACTGTTTTTCAAGTAACGCAACCTAAGGTGAGTGTCATAGCCCCGCTTTTACTGTTTTGCTTTCGGGGGAGAAATATGCTACTTACTTACATTTCTTAAAGGTCATGTTATACTATGGTTATTATTGTTTACTATATGGGCGTTTCATCAGGAAGTCCCAGGGGAAACCATGAGTATGTTACATAATGGGGAAATGTGGATAGATATATTGGGCTTGACTAACCCCACTCGACGGCTTGGAGCCGGGTGGGTGCATATTGTCTCTAACTTTGGGATCACTGATGATGACGGTGATTCATACATTTTGGGTATACACTAGGGTTACATGTCAGTAACGGTTTCCAGCTCGTAGTAGTAAAGATACTTAACGTATAGCTAACGTTCTTATAACATAGTATTAACGGAAATGATCTTTTAAAACTCATGGAAACTCTTTTGTAAAACCTATGAACTCACCAGCATTATATGTTGACATTTTTGGCATGTTTTCTCAGGTCGCTAAGGTAGCAGTCAATGGATTAGGCGCACGGGGTCTTGCACGGCGTCTAGAGTTCTAGTGCATGTTAAATAATGTTTTCAGACTACGTTATGTCTTTTGGTTGTAAACAAGATATGCTTCCGCTGTTGGTTTATGGTGCAAAACTTAATTTTTTGGTTTTCATATATTACATTTAGTGTTTGTTTATTATGACCGTTGACTTGGATCCTGGTGTGTCACGCGCCTCGCGGTAAAACCCCGCAAGTGGAATTTGAGGGTGTGACATTTCCACACCTGATACATCAGCACTCGTGTGATCTTATTGTTTCTTTGTTTAAATCCGATCCTATAAAGTGGTATAAGAGCTTGTGCTCGATTACACGACTGCAAATTGATAAGAATTGTAAAGTTTTTGGATCAAAATCATTAAAACCCCTAACTTTTCTGTTGAAAAACGTTTAAACATGGTTTTTGATTGATTTGAAGGTATTTTTATGTGTGATTTTCAAAATTCTTTCATAAAGTTGTTAATTATAAGGTCCGAAACAAAACCTTCACATTTAACATCAAGATCAACAACATTTTCAAAATTCAGATCAAAATTCTGTGTTTTTTATGAAAATTTGATAATGAACTCTCTTTGGGTCGAATAAGTTTTTGAGTTGGGTCGAGCTAGTTCTTTGGACTTTCATTCGTGCTAGGTTTTAGGTCGAACCAGATTCAGATCTTTTCATTCGACCTTCTAGATTTTCATTCGGGTCCTTAGAATTTCATTCGTGCCTTCAGATTTCCATTCATGCTCACAGTTAGGTCGAACCAGTCAAGACTATTTTCATTCGGGGTTATTTTTGAGGTCAAACCAAAGGATTATTTTCATTCGACCTTTCAATATACCGAACCAAGTTGTCTGTTGCAGAATTTTTCTAAGTGTTACAATGTGCACATCATGGATAACATTTGGGGATGCCCGATGAACACCCGACCTAACATGACACCACAACAACCACAACCGATGAATCCATGGACTGTAGTAGCTGAACGAGGAAAACCACAACCAATGACTAATTACTGGGCTTCGGGTCCATCCCAACCCGTTGTGAGACCTCCTCCTCAAACCATGCCAGATTATTGGGGAGTCGCAGCAGCCACAACTGTCCAAAGTCAAACAACCACTTCCATAACAACTTTGATGAATGATCTCTCAACCGGAAATGGGAATAGGCCACTAAAGATGTTAGATATGATTGAATACCCATCTTGGTAGAAACGGTTTAGGATTCATCTTGAGGGATTAAATGGTGGAGAAGCGTGGCAAATGCTTCAGAAGGGATATGTGCAACCGAAGATTGAAAACTCCAACACACCTGTTGCACTTGATGATCTCTCAGATGCAGAAAAGAAGAAGTATGCTGCAGAAAAGAAGGCGTATTCTCAATTTTCCCAAGCTTTGACAACTGGTTTGCTACATCAGTTTGGTCCATGTACTACATCAAAGCAGCTTTGGGAAGCCTTGAAGAGCAGGAATGACGGGAATGAAAAAACAAGGAAGCTCAGAACTGATGAGCTGAGAAAAGAGTTTGAAAACTTTAGTTTTGTGGGAAATGAGAGTTTGAAAGAACTCACTGCTAGATATTTTCATTTGTTGTCTGAACTTTCTAACTATGAGATTATTTACCCTATGCCTGAATGTGTTGCAAAGTTTGCAGATGCACTACCAACTTATTGGAGTCAACATGTGGAGGTGCTAAGAGAATAATATTCATTTCCATTTTGGACGCTTAATGAGTTCATCCAGAAGCTTGAGAACAAGGAGATGGAAGAAAGAAGAAAGGCAAAGAGGTCCCAGATTCCTCAGAATCCAGAGTTATACTATGCTAGTTCATCTTCTTCAGCCGTTCCAAGTGTTGTTGTGAGTTCAACACCACAAACTGCCTATGTTTCAAGTGTGGAACCGAACAATACTGCTAGTTATTATGGTGTATCTTCTAGACCATCATACACACCTACTCATCCTCCTATGCAAGCTGCAAGCTACTATGGTGCTCCATCGATGAATGTGACTCGGCAGTCTATACCGAATATTAGTCAAGGTTCATCCAACTCGAGTTCCATCGTGTTAGAAACTTCTAAAATGTATTATGTGGCAGTTGAAGTAGCCTAAAAGCATTTTGCTTTAGTTTCTGCTATGGTTGCTTCATATAATGGACTCGTAGCAAGTCAAATTGGTAACAATAGCTTGACAAATGAGGACTATTCACAGATTAACAAAGAAGAGATGGAATTGATTGATATTCAGTGGGTGTTTGCTATTGTTGTGAGGAGAGCAACAGAGTTCATGGATAGAACGGGAAGGACGGATCTTGCTATATCACCAAACACCACATATGGTTTCAACAAAGCAAAGGTGACATGTTACAATTGTGGAACAAGAGGTCACTATGCCCGGGAATGAACCAATCCTAAGAAACAAGGAAACCGTAACCCTTTCAACTCAAACTACCAAAACCGACAAAACCAAAACAACCAAAACAAGTTCCAAACCAAAACAACTATCAAAACGGACAAATTACCTCATAAAATTCCAACCAAAGACAAACATCCACACCTAACCAAACTCAAACCTTACCTAACTATGAAAGAACTATTGTTCCAATTATCACTCCAACCAACAAAAACCAGAATGAAAACCAAGCTTTGGTGATTCAGCAAGATGAGGGCTTTAATTGGAATGATATGCAACTAGGTGTTGAAGAGATTACTGGAGGAAACATTGCATGTTTTGCTCAAGAAGTTGTGGAAGAGGAACCAATGATATTTGAAGAGTTAGTGAAAGAGGGGGTTGTGAGGAAGTTGTTACTGAGATGGTAGATGAACCGGTAGATGAAAAGATTGTGTCTGAGATGGTTGTTGATTCTGTTAGTAATGTTTCTGATGTTTAAGAGTCTGATTATTCTGATTCAGAGGGCGAGACAGATTCTGAAGCAAGTGTTAATTCACTTGATGATGATGTGGAGCAACTTCTAGCAGATGCCGACTTCCTAATCAGCAAGAACTCGTGTATGGTTAATGATGCATTTACAAAAGTGGATTATTCCAAGTTCTTCTCTGGAGAGGAAGCTCACTTCGTTCTCATGGCTATAACAGACTCAACTAACCCGGTAAGTTCTAACTCACTTCCTAAATGCAATGATTGTGTTACTTTGCTTGGTAAGTGTGATAGACTTGAAAATGAGATTTTAAGTTTGAGATATGATTTAGACAGTGCTAAAACCGCCATTGAAACTTTTCGTAAAAATGAGAACACTTTAAATAAAACTTTGGAAAATTACAAGAAAGATGTTTCAGAACTAAAAAAAAACCTTTTCAAATAAGCAAATTACCATAAACAACTACATCAATGAGATTGAAGAAACTAAACTTGAAATGGCAAAAATCAAAAGTTATCCTGAAAAGGTTAACAAGAAACTTGAGAGTTATCTCAATGTGGCCTGTTTTTTGGACCACATTGTAGAAGAACCAAGCAAGGAAAACATTTATACCAGTGCCAATTACAAATTTGTTCCATCCCCGGTGTTATTTGAGAATCACAACCTTGATGCTGTGACACCGGAGAATTCAGATAAGTCAGATTCCACATCAGAAAGCGAATCGAACACCTCTAGTGTGGGCGATTCGTATTCCAATGCGAGACCAGTACTGGGAGTGAATGATGAGAATGTCGTTGCTGAATCTGATGATGAATCTGATTCCGAGGAAGATGAACCAAAAAAGAATGTTGATATTTCCCTAGAAAATCACATTGCGTGTGATCCAGCACCAAAGGTTCAACTTCCTCCCAAGGCTGAAAATAAGGCAACATCATTGGATAAGAAAGATGATAAAAAAGAATCAGATGACAAACCGGTCAAAATATTTTATCGGATGCAAAGATCTGATCAAATATTTTTTTGACTCTGAGTACCCAATACAGTTTGTCAATTACTCGAAAATTGCCAAAATCTATCAGGAAAGTACTATCTGGTTTCCTAAATCAGAAAGAACTAATGACTTTCCACCAGAGTTAATCAAACAACTATATGACATGAAGCCAAGAAAGAAAAGGTTCTTGTTACTCAGTTTGTTAAACCAGTGAACAAGGTGAATGCCTTTGTTGAACCGGTTTACTTATTGGAGCCCGCTCCAGAGAGTTTAAGGCGAAAGTGTATTGATGATCAATACCCGGTCAATTCATTCCTTAAGTATCATGCCGTTCATCCTTTTGAGGAATAGCGTGCCTGTTTCAAATGTGGGGAGAGAGGGCATTTACTTGCTCACTGCCCATATGTGAGACACAAGAGGCATGAAGTTGAGTTTAGGAAAAACCAAAGGAATTCGAATGTTGGTTATCCTCAAAGACAGTTTTATCCTCAACAAAAGTTTTATCAACAAAGAGGTAACCAATCGATTGTCTATGACAGTCGAAATCGAATTGCTATGGAGAAGAAGTTGAAGAAACCAATGGTGAACTCAGTGAATGATAAGCAGAAGGTTTATCCTAAACTGCCTGCTAAGTCAGCCACTTGAATTTTGTCTGTTAAATCAGATAAGGTAACTAAGAATGTTCCACCAAAGGTCGTTTCAAAGAAAACTGAGGAGGTTAAAGCGAAACCTCAAACTCAAATTAGAATCTTGAAACGATCAGAACAATCTTGGTCACCTAAGGGTTCTTTAGGCGGTTCGAGCTCAACTTCAAAATAATCGGTGAAATCAGTTCCTAAAACTAAAGTTTTGGAAAAACAGATTGCTGAAAAGAAGGATGTTTCTGATAAGAATGTTTCTTTAATGTCTCAAATGCTGATACTCAAAGACCCAATACCACAAAGTCTTGGGTCCCTCGTAAGAACTAATCATTTCTTGATTGGTGCAAGGAGTTCCAATTGGCCCTGTTAGCAGTCTTTGGATTGTTGACAGTGGAGCTTCCGGGCACATGACAGGGGACATGACACTCCTATTCGACATAAAGAATATCAATGGAGGTTATGTTGCGTTTGCTAGAAACAAAGGAGGGTATATTACGATGGAAGGAAGTGTGAGCGATGGGATTGTTAGTTTCGGGAAGATTTCGTATGTGAAACAGATTGATTATAATCTTTTGAGTGTGTCTCAGATTTGCGATAAGAAGTTCTCTGTGCATTTGGATGGTAAATCGTGTTACATACTTAAGCATGGTTTTGAAATACCAAAAGAGTAGATTATGTTGACGGCTCCGAGAGTAAACAATCTGTATATTCTCGACATGAGCAAAGCCACTACAACACAGGGCCAAGTGACGTGTTTTCTATTGAAGGATACTAAAAAGAATCTATCATGTGGCATAGAAGAATGGGGCATATTCATTTGAGAAATATGAATAACTTGGTAAAAAGTGGGCTAGTTGAGGGAGTTAATGTGAAACATTTCCACTTGAATGACAAATGTGTTTCATGCAAGAAAGGAAAATAGCACAAACATTCCCACCGACCTAAGAAAGTTAACTCTGTTAGTATTCCGCTTGAACGCCTACATATGGACCTCTTTGGACTAGTGAAGCGCAAAAGAATCAACGGAGATCTATACTTTCTTGTGGTGACTGGTGATTATTCTAGATTTTCGTGGGTGATGTGCATGCAACATAAGAGCGATACGTTCAATAATTTGAAGATTCTGTTTACCCGTTTGGAGAACATTCATGGATTGAAGATAAAAAGAATCTGAAGTGACAACGGGGCGGAGTTTAAGAATTCAATGATGGATGCATTGTGTGAAGAGAAAGGAATTCATCATGAATACAGTGCACCATATACTCCACAACAGAATGGTGTTGCAGAAAGGAAAAACATTACTCTTATTGAAGCGGCTAGAACAATGCTTGCAGATTCTAATCTTTCGGTCATTTTCTGGAATGAAGCTATTCATGCAGCTTGTTATACACTGAATCGTGTGTTGACTATGAAGAAGTTTGCAAAGACTTCTTATGAAGTACTCAATAGATGAAAGCCGAACTTGGAGTTTCTAGAGCCATTCAGGGCGCCGTGTACGATCTTTAATCAGACTGAGAAGTTTGGAGCAAAAGCCGAGGAAGGTTATTTTATTGGATATGCGACACCAAATAAATGCGTTTTCAACAAAAGGACTAAGTGTGTTGAAGAATGGGTAAACGTGGATGTTCAGCATTACACTCAAAATGCTCCCAGCGTTGGACCTGATTGGATGTTTGACTACAAAGAACTCTTTGAGTCATTCAATCTAGAAAGCTTGGTTGAAGAAGCTATTTTACGACATTATTACGACTGCGAGAACACAGTTACTTCACCGTTAGTGCGTCCGATCACCGTAACTCCTCCGGCAACAACTTCTAATGATATCAATGCTCCTGCGACTAATTCAACTGAAGAAGAAGTTTTTCAATATGTTTCTGATATGTTTGATTCTTCTGAGTCGGAAGATGATGATGAAGTGAGGCAATCTTGAATGATCAAACGGTGATTCCTGTTCCAGGAGATCCGGAATCTTGGATTCACAAGGTTCATTCGTTAGAACAAGTCATTGGTGATCCTGGTAGCAGCGCGATGACACGTAGACAGTTGAGGCATGCATCATCAAACGAGAACATTGGAGCCCTTGCCCTATATTCTAAGATTAAAAAATCAGGCGAACAAAATATTGGTCGTTTGCTTGTTATGTTTCGCAGGTTGAGCGTAGGACTTATAAGGAAGCATTAAACGATGAATCATGGGTGGATGCGATGCGACAAGAACTTCAACAATTTCAGAAGTTAGGAATATCGATTTTGACTGATCTACCAGCAGATAGAATGAAGATTGGTACAAAGTGGGTTTTCAAATGTAAGAAAGACGACAAAGGAGTGATCGTAAGGAACAAGGCTCGAATGGTCGTTTAAGGTTTTCGTCAAACGGAAGGAATCGACAACAATGAATTCTATGCACCAGTCGCACGTATAGAAGCAATCCGAATGTTTCTTGTGTACGCATCTTACATGAAATTCAAGGGGTATCAAATGGACGTTAAAAGTGCTTTTCTTTACGGTGTGGTCAAGGAAGAAGTATATGTAGGGCAACCACCGGGTTTTGAGGATCCTATCCACCGGGATAAGGTCTAGAAACTTAACAAAGCATTGTACGGTTTGCACCAAGCCCCTCGACAGCGGTACGAAGAGCTCAATACATACTTACTTTCCAGAGGTTTCAAGCGAGGACAAGTTGATTGTACCCTGTTCACAAAAAGAACAGAGGGTGATTTGCTTCTAGTACAGATTTATGTAGATGATATTATATTTGGTTTAACTAACGAAAGTTTGTGCAGGGAATTTGAAAAGGTCATGTAGGAAAAGTTTAAGATGAGCTCTATGGGGAAAATGCAGTTCTTTCTTGGATTGCAAGTGGACCAATTGCCGTCGGGGATCTTCATCCAACAGACGAAGTATGTTTCCAAAGTCTTGAACCTATTCCAGATGGAGGATTCTACACCAATTGCCACTCTTATACAACCTAATCATGAGATTGGAGTTGATGCTAAGGGGGAGCTTATTGATCCCTACACGTATCGAGCCATCATTGGATCATTGATGTATTTGACCTCTTCCCGACCAGATATAATGTTTGCTATTAATACACCTTAAGCGTATCATTTTAAAGCATTGCATAACGGTTTGCATGTGAGCTTATGTGGACAACAATACCAACAGTTGCCAAGTCACATAGTCAGAAAAGTTTAAAATAAAACAGAACAACGGTGTGATTAGATTTCTTATAAACTGATATGATTTTCTTACCGGAAAATCACAAAAAGTTTAGTGCTTTCTATTTGATTTTCTTCATATATGCAAAACTCAAAAATATATTTGGTGTGTTTAAACATAAACTTCAGAAAATCCAAAAGATTTTACATTTCTGCGTTATTTTCGATAGCCGATGTTGGAAGATGACCGTTTTCTGAAAGTTTGACAAACCAATCAGAGTTTTATATCACATAATCAAAAGTTTGAAAGATGGAAGGTTTAAATGCCTGAAAATTACAAAATTTGGACTGAATTGGACATTTTGGTAAAAATCAAAATTTCTAAATTTTTTATTCGCCCTTTTGTTAGGTCGATTGAAATAATTTTCATTGATTCACGCTCTTTGTTTAGGTTGAATGAAATCTAGTGATTTCACTAATTCATTCGAACCAACACATTTTTTATTCGGGGTTTTGTTAGCACGAACCAAATTTTGTGAATGTTCATTCGACTTCGACCTCATCTAGGGTTGAACCAGTGACCCTATAAATATCCTTATGTTCCATTCAACCCTCATTATTCCTTCGACATTTCTGTTATTCATATCTCCCTAAACAAGACATTTCAAAATTGAAATTTAGACTTGATCTTTGTTTTCCTTGTATTCACAGGTACTCATCCATGGTTTTTGAGGGATTTTTGACCGTGTTTTTAATGAGAAATTGGGGTTTTCCATTAGAAACCCTAACTGGATTGATAAACATAATTTTGATGTTTGTTAACATGTTCTGACCATTTAGAACACCTAATCGTTGGTTTTAGGAGGATAATCAATAAAAATTAGGGTTTAAATCAGTTAATTAACAATTCAAAACTTTAGAACCCTAATTTTATATAAAAACAATTTATCAGGATGTGTTTGTTAAAATTTATGGTAAATTGATGTTATTCGGTGTCATTAGAACATAATACAATAAGAAATTTGGACAAAAACATATTAAATCGAAGATTTTAATATTTGAATTTGAACAGGTTCATTCGACCCTTTTGTAAGGTCGAATGAAAATTTTTAATTGATTCATGCAAATGAAATTTTGGTTTGGGACCTCGATAGGTCAAACCGAAATTTAAATGACCAAATTTTGAAAATTTTCATTTTTGATTAATTGTCTAATGTGTTTGATTGTTTGTTTTGAACATATAACAAATGGCAGAATATAAAGAACCGAAAGAACTTGTTTTCCAGAAGAAACATAGCTGTTGTGCATACATTGGGGAAGTAGAAGACAAATACGAAAAATTCCGAGGGATAGTTGAATTTCTACAAAGATCTTGGATAGTTTATGCTATTGCCCAGCCATACACCGTTTACAAGGACCATCAAAAGGAGTTTTGGGAGAATGCAATAATGGATTTCTTTGATGGAAAAATAGTTATTCACAACAAGATTCAAGGCAAAGTCATTCTTGTTAGTGAAGAGGATTTCAGAAAGGCGTTAAAGTTTATTGACAAAGAAACAGATCCAGTGACTTTGTCGTGGACTGTTCAATGGGGATGCTTTCTCAGAATGAAGTACTTGGGAAAGATTTCTGACTGCCAATTGTTTAAGGCGAATGTGTGTCCAGTGTTCAAATATTTGATTCATGCGATTCTAAATGTGTTTGCTCCTATCAGAGGTGGATTTGACGTGCTTAGGGACGCTACATGTTCAATGGTGGTTACTTTGATATTGAACAAGCCTTTCAATGTGTCTGGGATGTTGTTTAAGCACATGAAAGAATTCTTTGATGGAACCAAGACTGATAAGTTCCTCATGTACCCCAGATTTCTGCATATGATATTTGATGAAAAGTTACCTAACCTGGTCAAAGATTCAAAATAGATCGTCAATCAAGAACACATGGATGTGATGACACTGAACAGAATGAGAACCTACAAGGAAAATGAACAGAAACCTCCAACGAGGAGATTGTTTGGTCATCTTATTAATCATCGATTTGAAGCTACAAATCATGAAGGATGGAGACACAAGGAGAGTGATTCAGATTCTGATTCAGCTCTTGTTCCTATTTTGAAAGGTGAGAAAGTTAAGCGCCAAGTCGTACAGAAGGGTGCTAAATCTAGGAAGAAGGGAAAACTAATACAAGGTTCTTCTAGATCTAAGAAGAAAGGAAAGAAAAAGACGTTGTTGATAGATGAAGACACCGAGACTGAGGAAGCATGAGTGTCTGAGGATTCTAATGAGGAAGTGAATCCTAAGGCCACTAGTGATTCTGTTGTTCCTGATCCAATGGATGAAATAGTTGCTCAACAACTAGATAAAGTATATGTGGAGACTAATGAGAACTTGATTATGGAAGGAGATGTTGATTTTGCTAGATCTCCAGTTGCTCATAAGTCTACAAAGCGTGGACGAATCAAGACTATGTCGAAGAAAGAAACTAAGAGAAACAAAAGGCAAAAGAAGATAGATGTTTTGCTAAAAGGAAATAAGGTTCCCGAAGCTTCATCTGAACAAACCAGGAGCAAATCTCAGAGCAAAGAACCAAGATAAAGAAGAGGAAAGTGAGTGAAGAAGTGGTTGTTACAAAGAAGATTGCCACAGAATCTAAAACAAAGCAAAATCATGACACAGTTTTTAAATCACTGAAGAGTATTCTATCCAGTCTGAACAAACCCACATCATCTTCAAAACCTCCAACTGAAACCAGTTCACAGCAATCTGTGACAGTTTTTGAAGATGTTATGAATGTGGTAAACCAACATATCTCCAAGATGATGACATTCTTTACAAATCATGAGAACGAAATCAAGCAAATGAAGGAGAATGAAAAAGATATGCTTGAGATAGTGATCACATCAAAGGAGAGACAGGATAAGTTGGAAGAAGAAGTCACAAACCTGCAGATTGAGAATTCTGAGTTGAAATTGTTTAACAAGAAGAATGAGAAGAAAATTGTGGCTGTAGAAAAGGAGAATGAGAAGTTGAGGAAGATAAGTGATGATCTATATTAGAAAACACCGCAGTTGAAAGGTGCTGATGATTTGGACGATGAGGACGATGAGGAAGAAGATGAGGAAGAGAAAGTTGATTATGAAGATTCGGATGATGGAGATGATAATGAGAAAGATAAGGATGCCGAAGGATCATCAGATTCAGATGATGATAATGATAACGCGAACAAATATTCCTATGATGCGAGAGAGACTGAAAAGAAAGATAAGTCAGCAGGATCAAGTTCTGGAAAAGGTAAAGGTGAAATTACTGAAGCTGAGAAGGAAAGATTATTAAAGAAGTTGAAGAAAGGTTATGTGTCGACCAAATACACCACCAAATTCAGGGATATTATTATGAATGATGATATGAAGTATTATTTGGAATATCCTGAGCCTGAATTGGAAGATACTGAAGTCATTGTTGAGATTGCAAGAGAGATTCTTGAAGGTGTAGCTCATCAAGCTTGTATAACATTTGAAGAGTTGATTCATAGAAAAGAAATTCCAGATTTACCAGTTATGCAACCAGGACATCATTCAGATGATTCTAACATGGAATTTCATTAGGTGAAGACTGAGGATATCTCGCATGAAGAGTATCCTAAGTACTATAATGTGAAATACAATACCAGTGTCCCGTTAGTTGATGATTCTGTCCTGTGTGAAGCAGAATAAGTTGCTGATGCGAAAGGCAAGAAGATTATTGATGAAATCTTGTCTGATTAAGGTGAAAAGGCTGACGTATCAAGAAATTCTGTTGCTTTACTGAACTACTTGAGGAAATTACGTGAAACAGACGAAAACAAGCCCAAACCACCAGTACAGGGAGATTTCTACTGCTATCATAACCAATCATTCAAAGGACGAGCGATAGCATGGAAATTCTTTCCTTAGTTGAGATGTATCGGTATAAACTGGGAAAGAGGCATATTGTATTTTAGACATTTTCATGACATTAAGACTCTTCTCTACTGGGGTGTAAGAGATGTTTGTAGACATGATCTAGTCGGTGCGTCTGGATTGGTAGAATATATGGCAAAGAAGATGACGAGAGAGAGTTTGAAAAAGTGGGATATGTTTAAGCCACAATATCCTAAGAGAATTGTTCACAAGAAGATTAATCCAGATAACAATCTACCGTACATGACGTTGAAGTATAAGCCACCCGTTTGTATGAAGAAAATTCTGTTAATGCCAATGGAACAAGATTTGAGCATGTAAGTGTCACACCCTCAAATTTCCACTGCGGGGTTTATACCGCGAGGCGCATGACAAACCAGGATCCCATAGCCACAAGTCACAGGAACGAACTCTAAATGCCCAAACCATTTAGTTCGTTTTCGAAAACCAAGTTTAGTTAAGTTGCGGAAGCGTAAACCAAATTTAAACCTTTTTAAAAACTATGCGTAAAACAATGCGCCCAAATTAAAACCATACGAAAGCATAATATATAATTTATGTGTATGCCCGAGAGCCCAAATGCAGTGAAGTGTACAGTGCTTTCTAATCCTGGCACCGGAAGCTAACTACCTGCAAAAGCATGTAAATCGTGTGTCAACATAAAGCTGGTGAGTTCACAAAGTAAAGTAATTTAATATGCAAATGCGCTGGTTTCCAAAACCACGTAAGTAAGTAAGTTGTGTTGGTGCCCCGCACCGTGTAACCACTAGTTCATCGCATGTCAAGGGTAGCTAACCCATTCATGATAACTAACCGAATATACCGAACTGCTATGTACTTGTAGCCACATAAGTGTGCTGCATGCCTGACATCATTGTCTATCCACAATGATAAAGTTTCGTTAAGTTATAGTTCACCCCCGCGCTCCCCGAGCCGGTGTGAGGTTTGTAAGACCTAATAGCGCTATCAACTAATAACCCGCTTGCCAACCCTGGCAACTCATTCGGTACGTGAGGACTTACAGATGATAGAAATGGTTTAGTTTATCAAGGACACAATTGCGAACTAGCAAAGTAACCGACCCTCACAAGGATCTATGGCATCCCAACCCGGGATGTGTAAGTAGTCCCAAACCGGACTAGAAAAAGTTAAGTAAAGTGTCTCATACCTGAGACGCATGCTTTTGAGAAAAAGAGTAGTGAAACTCACCTTAGGTTGCACGTGAATGATCCAAATCCCTCAAACAATAACGAGCTACCGACTCCCTATTACAAGTGTCACTAGGTGAGTATATGTGCATAACCAACACACCATATAACTCGTTTATCCGAGACCTTTAAATGTTCAAAACCGTGTAGTGACACCTAATGACTCTACATGCTCAAGTATGTCCTACGTATCCCGTTGGTGATCATAGTGATTATTATCAGTTTAATACATCAATTACATCTCATACAAGTTTTCACACAAGTACATGTCAATTACATACCACATAAAACTCCAAATAGTCACATAAAGACCCCGTACACAATCTGCGTTTTTAGGACAGATTGTGCGCTGTGAAAAACAATTTATTTAAAATACTTAACCGATGAATTAGAGTTCCAAATTTTTACTGAATTTTTTTTGGGACTCACTTGACAATACCTATTTTTTTTTGTCTTAATTCCAAACACAAAAATTATGAAAATTCGTACAACACAGCTGTGTCCAGAAAATTTCCTCAACAGGTCAGTTTAGTAGAAAAATTCTCAGAAATTGTGTATTCATCCAAACGGGATGAATCTACTTGGAAAAGCTCTATTTTTCCAATATTGACCTTATGTAAAAATTTCATAACCTAACTCCTTGTAAATCTCAAGTTATGACCATTTAAAGTTAACCCAATTTACAAATCCGAAAATCTGATATGACCTCTAATCAATTAAAATTCCAAAAATGACTCAAACGATGTCCAAATCTGATGGTTTTGCCCATTATCAAAATCTAAGACCTTGTACATTACAATCATGCAAAGAAATCATCAAAACAATCAATTTACCAACCCATTACAGCCCCTACAAAACGTTCAACCGAATCTGCCAGAATCCTAAACTTGCATCCCAAGTAATCTACAAACCCTAATTTTCCATGAACATCCCTAATACATGTATAACACCTATAGTACTGATTAAACACCATATTAATCATAGCAAAACACATATGTTATCATGTGAAAACCCTAATCATGGCTACTAATAACAATCATCATCAAATCATCAAGAACATCCAAGAACTCCTACACATACATACATGCGATTCTACATATATTATTTTTAGAGTTTTTAAGGTTTTTCAAGTATTATAATTCATCAGAATTCATAAGGATGTATACCTTGCAATGCTAAAACTCCCTAGAGCCTTGAGATTAAACCCGAACTAGCTTGATTAGTGAAAGATTACTTGATTGCTTGAAAGCCAAGAGAGAAGGGGGGTGGGGGTTTCGCACGGCACAAACAAGAAGAAGAAGTAGGGTTTTATCTTTTTCTTGCCTCCTAATTATAAGAGGGCCTTGCTTGTTCCCCAAGTAATTGGGTTTTAGGGCCCTTCTAGTCCATTAACTTGACCTTTTAATCATGTTATAGCCCAATACCGGACCCAATAATATTAGTCACCCTAAATTGCATAGAAACCATTGTTTTCATTATTACATAACATATTAATCATGTTGCGCACGTAATTTACATAATCTACATATTATCTTTCAGTTAGGCGATCATTCACAAAAACATGTAATTCACATAAGCACGTACTTCATGTTCACCATAATTCAATTGTACGTATTACTGCTATGTATGCCACATAATTTACCAACGTTTGGGATACAGGACTCATGTGTGTGTTTAACAAGGATTTTCCTACTTATAACATATGTTAGCATCTTCTAACACATGTTAACCTACTTAACTAACCCTAGTTAAGTATCTAGCCATGTATGAACATGTAAGTTTACTAGAGTTCAGTAAAAGTATTTAACCTGAAAATGCGGGGTGTCACAGTAAGTCCAGAATCCTCTCCGGGGTATCAAACACACCCAATCGAGTGCGGATCCAAGATTGGATGTAAGAACAACAAAGGAAGAAAATCGGACCAAATGATTGTATTGCAAAAAGTACACACGACCACAATGATTCATCTGGTACACTTGGTTCGAGTACAAGAGAACAAGAGTGTAAAACTAGAAAAGTAACAAGCAAACCCAACATGTTTTGGAGCCCCCTATTTATAGACACATATGGGAACTCGAGTACACAGGCCCAATGGTCGAAACCCACTAACCCAATAGACCAAACTACCCAAAAAATGTCTAATGGGCCAAGACAGACACAAACCTCTAAACTATGGCCCTACAATATCCACCTAGGTTTGTGTCGTCTTGGTGCAATAACATTACTTTCTGCCACGTTTCCTGGCTACTCTCTTTCTTTTCTTTTCTGCTTACTTCTTCTGTTTCTCTAGTGTAGCTTGCATTTCTTCAGGAGATTTTCCAATGTAAGGACCGAACATTCTGGTCTCCACCTTGCTCCTCTGATCAGCTCCCAACCCAAAATAATTTACTTGGGAAACTGCTGCAGTGAAAGACTTAGCACAAGCCTAATAGTTTGGATCACACTGAATTTGATGTTGCACCGACACATCAATATCTTCCTTATGCATCGACATTATATCTTTGGCATTGTAGATTCCGTATTCATCAAACTCACACACTATGATGGCACATCGAGCAGTTGGATCATACACCCAGAATTTCATATCTTTCAAGCATCCCTTATACATGGGTTTGTTCAGCAAGTAAACAATAAAGCCAGTTATAAAAATGTGTGCTTGGTTCCCGGATGTCACATCATCCCCAAGTTGAAAGGAATTTCGCCCCAAAATTCACTTTGAAAGAGCTGCTTTATGTTCCGCGTTTGATCTATGTACGATTTCAGGTTCAGTAAAGAGGTGTGGGTATTTGAGCCGCATCTGATCTCTGCGCTCCCACGTGTATTCCGGTCCTAGACGGGAATTCCACCGTACCTTAACAATAGGTATAGTGCTTTGTCTGAGTTTCTTGATGCCCTGCTCAAGAATCTCCACTGGTTCTTCCACGAACCGTAGCTGATCGTCCACCTGGATCTCCTCCAGTGGCACTACCAGTGTCGTATCGGATAAGCATTTCTTCAAGTTTGAGACGTGGAATACATTATGCACTCCACTGAGTTCATCTGGTAAATTCAGCTCGTAAACTACCGGACCAATCCTTTTAACAATCTCGAAAGGTCCAATGTATCGGGGATTTAACTTCCCTCGTTTCCCAAAGCGTATCACTCCTTTCCAAGGTGACACCTTTAACAAAACCTTGTCCCCAATCTGGAACTCCAAAGGTTTTCTACGTTTGTCAGCATAACTTTTCTGTCGATCCCGAGCAGCAGCCATCCGATTTCTAATTTGCACTATCTTCTCAGAAGTTTCGTGCACTAGTTCGGGACCTGTTTGTTGGCTATCCCCAACCTCAGTCCAACAGATAGGAGACCTACACTTGCGCCCGTAAAGTGCCTCGAAAGGCGCACACTGTATCGAAGTGTGGTAACTGTTGTTGTAAGAGAATTCGATTAAGCGCAAGTGCTTATCCCAGTTATTACCAAAGTCCACTACGCACGCTCGTAGCAGATCCTCTAATGTTTGGATGGTACGTTCACTTTGTCCATCCGTCTGTGGTGATAGGCTGTGCTCATATCAAGACGAGTTCCTAGAGCATCTTGGAGAGTAGTCCAGAAACGAGAAGTGAATCGTCCATCGCGATTAGATATAATGGAAGTAGGCACCCCATGCCTAGAGACTATCTCCTTGATGTATAGGTTTGCCAGCTTCTCTAACGAATCCGTTTCTTTTATTGCCAGGAAGTGGGCCGATTTGGTTAAACGGTCCACGATAACCCAAATCATGTTATGGCCCGTTGGCGTTCTAGGAAGCTTTGTAATGAAGTCCATGGAAATTCCATCCCATTTCCACATCGGAATCTCTGGTTGTTGGAGTAGGCCTGAAGGTTTTTGATATTCAATCTTAACCTTCGCACAAGTCAAGCACTTACTAACATAAGTGGCTATCTCGGCTTTCATGTTTGGCCACCAGTATAGAGTCTTAAGATCTTGGTACATCTTGTCCGAACCAGGATGTACCGAATAGCGAGAGGTATGTGCTTCATCGAGCACCAGTTGTCTGAGATCCCCAAATCGTGGTATCCAGACTCGATCCATGAAGTACTG
The DNA here is from genome assembly GCA_030844895.1 of Ambrosia x helenae. Lineage (NCBI taxonomy): Eukaryota > Viridiplantae > Streptophyta > Magnoliopsida > Asterales > Asteraceae > Ambrosia > Ambrosia x helenae. The sequence continues at coordinate 7,813 of JAUTDX010000291.1, read as the reverse complement.
CAGACCGTCTGTCCTCAGTTCCAAGTGCTTATCAGCACCATGTAGGGTCTCAAGCCCGATGTTTTCTTCCTTCAATGCCTCACCCTGTGCTTCACGTATCTTATCAGGAAGATTAGAATGAATGGTGAGTTGTAAGGCTCGCACTCTTTTGGGTTTCGTTTCCTTTTGACTGAGGGCATCAGCTACTACGTTAGCTTTCCCTGGATGATACTTGATGGCACAGTCATAATCGTTCAAAAGTTCAACCTAGCGACGTTGTCGTATGTTCAGCACTTTCTGATCGAATATATGCTGAAGGCTCTTGTGATCAGTGAAAATTGTGCACTTTGTTCCATAGAGGTAGTGCCTCCAGATTTTGAGAGCGAAAACCACCGCTCCCAGTTTCAAATCATGAGTGGAGTAATTCTTCTCATGGATCTTCAGTTTCCGCGATGCATATGCAATTACCTTATCACGTTGCATCAGTACGCAACCTAAACCTTGGATAGACGCATCACAATATACTACAAAGTCCTTTGTACCCTCAGGCAACGATAATATCGGTGCGCTGCAAAGTTTGGACTTTAGTAGCTGAAAGGCGGATTCTTGGGCATCTCCCCACTTATACGTAATACCTTTCTGCGTTAGGGCGGTGAGAGGTTGAGCGATCTTAGAAAATCCCTAATTAAATCTGCGATAATAACCAGCGAGACCAAGAAATTGGCGCACTTCAGTAGGGGTCCTAGGAGCCTCCCACTTTTGATAGCGTCAATCTTGGCTGGGTCCACATGTATTCCTGCCTCGTTGACCACATGCCCAAGGAATTGGACTTCTCGAATCCAGATGTCACATTTGGTAAACTTTGCATACAGCTGCTCATTCCTCAGTAGTTCCAAGATTAGCCGCAGGTGCTGCTCGTGCTCCTCCCGGCTCTTGGAGTAAATCAATATGTCATCTATGAACACTATGACGAATTTGTCCAAGTAGGGCTTGCACACACGGTTCATTAGATCCATGAACACAGCCGGTGCATTAGTTAGCCCACATGGCATTACCAAAAACTCATAATGTCCATAACGAGTTCGAAACGCCGTCTTTGCCACATCCTCTTCTCGGACTCTCAGTAGATGGTATCCTGACCTCAAGTCAATCTTAGAGTAAAAGCTCGACCCTTGCAGTTGGTCAAACAAGTCATCAATACGAGGCAAAAGGGTAACGATTCTTAATCGTCACATTGTTCAACTCCCGATAATCTATGCACATGCGAAAGCTCCCGTCTTTCTTCTTAACAAACAGAACTGGAGCTCCCCGTGGCGAAGAACTAGGTCTAATGAAACCCCTATCCAATAGCTCTTGGAGTTGGGTAGATAGTTCTTGAAGTTCACCTGGTGCTAAACGGTATGGTGCGCGTGCAACTGGCGCTGCTCCAGGTGCAAGGTCAATCTGGAACTCCACTTGACGAACGGGTGGAAGTCCAGGTAATTCCTCTGGGAAGACATCTGGGAAGTCTCGGACCACTGGGATGTCCTCAATCTTGGTTTCAGTTCCAGCTCGAGTACCTGATATGTTAGCCAAAATGGCTGGACAACCCTTACGAATACACTTCTGGGCCTTCAGATAGGAGATGATGCCTATCATGGCACCACCACGATCACCCTGTATAGATAAAAGTTCTCCACTTGGGAGGGGGAATACGAACAATCTTCTCCTGACAGAGAATTTCAGCGTGTTGCTTGGACAACCAGTCCATGCCAACCACGAGATCAAAGCTTCCAAGGGTGATAGGTAGAATGTTGATGGCAAACGATTGCCCATCCAACTCGAGCTTACAGTCACGATGAATATGGGTTACCTCAACAGGCTTTCCATCAGCCAGTTCAATAGAGTATGGAGTATCTCGAAGAGTAGGAACCATCCCTAATTGTTTACTAAGTTTTGATGAAACAAAACTATAGTCCGCACCAGTATCATATAAGATAGAAGCAAGAGTGTCGTTCAAGGAGCACGTACCCATCACATCATTGTTATTAGTCCTAGCTTTCCCCAGGCCAATCACAAATGCTTTTCCCCGAGCCCCGTTGTTGTTGCTACCGTTACGGTTGTTGTTGTTGCAGGACTTATACCTCACACTATCCCACGTTCTCTTGCTATCACCAATAGTAGAAAATGAAGCACCATGCTTCAGAAAAGTACCATGATCGGCAGTCTCATATGTGAGTTTGCGAGTCAAGTGAAAGATTTGTAGGTGAGCTGCAGTGGCCAAGCCACGAATCTAAGGGGCCCACCCTTTCGGTATAAAGTTCGATCCATTTGTAAGGTAGGTTAAATAGATTTGAGCCTATAGTGGCTATCTCCTATAGCCTGGTAGTGTAGGCGTCGATCTCAGACCCATCCGTCTTTATATAACAAAATTTCTGGATTTCACCACAGGGTGTTACGTTCTCCTTCCAGGTATCTGTAACTCATCGAGTGTGCATGTAGCGTACATTACTCCATCCTGCCTGGGACAAATGCACATGGCAAAGACTTATACTATCGAAGCAATCAGACGGTCTCCTTCAGTTCCGTTGGAGTTATCGAGGTTTACAACCAATAAAAGGCTTGAAAATACGTTGTGCGTTCAAGGTATAAGAAAGTTCAAATGTGGAAGTCAGGGGAAAAGAATGATTTAGCAAAATAGATCTTTACTAGCTTGGAAAGATGCGAGGGCCTCAACCACCCTATCGTTGATCATAAGAACTCAGTCTTATCTAAGTTAGCAAAGGGAAATGAAAGAAAAGATAGGTAAGAAAAGGTAAGAGCCAATCGTCGCCATACTCTGTCTAGATAGTAGAGCCTTCATCCTCACTTCCATGTGCTCGTCCTGCTCAGGTTCCCCTTCCATCTCTTATCCTTCCTCTTTTGCGATGTCAATGTTATATGGTTCTCATCACGTACAATCTCCTTCTCTAGTCCTATGTGAACCAGTTTAGTGGTAAGCTGTACCACTCGTTCCTCCAATCGTGGCTATCAGCCATTAGTAGGTTTCATCCTCCCTTGTGATGTTGCATTACATCGCAGGCTTTACGTAACTCCCCAAGAGTGTGTGTAACAAGTCCCGATCTAATGTGTTCCCATGAATCTACCATATACTTATGAGAAAACAAGGATATGCAGTCATACGTTCGCCCGCTCATACTAGGCGTAAGGTACTAAGGTAAGAAATAAGTTCTACTTGTGTATTCCAGTCCCGTCTGTGTTACGAATGGAAGTAAGAAGGGTCAAGTAACAAGGAACAAAAACTAATTGTCTCCTTGCTAGGTGACAAAAGATAAGTCTCAGCATTCGAATTCCTTCATAGTTGATTTAATGGTACCACGTCATGCGCATCGTGCAGCTTCCCGTGTACGTGCGCCACAACGCTCGCAAGGGCTCCCTCCCTTGTACTTTTGTTGTTTCCTCATCCATGAGGTTTGTTAGAAAACTACTCCCAGTAGTGCGTCACCTGGTGTAACCCTGGGTTCCCACCATTGACGTGTTTTAGAATTAGGTCTAGAACTAGGGGATAACATACCTCCTGAAATCATATGTTGTAGGTATGAGTAGCTAAAAGCTAGTTGTGCACTTAAGTTGTGAGTGTACTTATGCTATAATGGTTATAGACTAGACTCAACATGCAGTCCTAGTTCACTATAACCAATGGCTCTGATACCAATCTGTCACACCCTCAAATTTCCACTGCGGGGTTTATACCGCGAGGCGCATGACAAACCAGGATCCCATAGCCATAAGTCACAGGAACGAACTCTAAATGCCCAAACCATTTAGTTCGTTTTCGAAAACCAAGTTTAGTTAAGCTGCGGAAGCGTAAACCAAATTTAAACCTTTTTAAAAACTATGCGCAAAACAATGCGCCCAAATTAAAACCATACGAAAGCATAATATATAATTTATGTGTATGCCGAGAGCCAAATGCAGTGAAGTGTACAGTGCTTTCTAATCCTGGCACCGGAAGCTAACTACCTACAAAAGCATGTAAATCGTGTGTCAACATAAAGCTGGTGAGTTCACAAAGTAAAGTAATTTAATATGCAAATGCGCTGGTTTCCAAAACCACGTAAGTAAGTAAGTTGTGTTGGTGCCCCGCACCGTGTAACCACTAGTTCATCGCATGTCAAGGGTAGCTAACCCATTCATGATAACTAACCGAATATACCGAACTGCTATGTACTTGTAGCCACATAAGTGTGCCGCATGCCTGACATCATTGTCTATCCACAATGATAAAGTTTCGTTAAGTTATAGTTCACCCCCGCGCTCCCCGAGCCGGTGTGAGGTTTGTAAGACCTAATAGCGCTATCAACTAATAACCCGCTTGCCAACCCTGGCAACTCATTCGGTACGTGAGGACTTACAGATGATAGAAATGGTTTAGTTTATCAAGGACACAATTGCGAACTAGCAAAGTAACCGAACCTCACAAGGATCTATGGCATCCCAACCCGGGATGTATAAGTAGTCCCAAACCGGACTAGAAAATGTTAAGTAAAGTGTCTCATACCTGAGACGCATGCTTTTGCGAAAAAGAGTAGTGAAACTCACCTTAGGTTGCACGTGAATGATCCAAATCCCTCAAACAATAACGAGCTACCGACTCCCTATTACAAGTGTCACTAGGTGAGTATATGTGCATAACCAACACACCATATAACTCGTTTATCCGAGACCTTTAAATGTTCAAAACCGTGTAGTGACACCTAATGACTCTACATGCTCAAGTATGTCCTACGTATCCCGTTGGTGATCATAGTGATTATTATCAGTTTAATACATCAATTACATCTCATACAAGTTTTCACACAAGTACATGTCAATTACATACCACATAAAACTCCAAATAGTCACATAAAGACCTCGTACACAATCTGCGTTTTTAGGACAGATTGTGCGCTGTGAAAAACAATTTATTTAAAATACTTAACGAATGAATTAGAGTTCCAAATTTTTACTGAATTTTTTTTGGGACTCACTTGACAATACCTATTTTTTTTTTGTCTTAATTCCAAACACAAAAATTATGAAAATTCGTACAACACTTTAGTAGAAAAATTCTCAAAAATTGTGTTTCATCCAAACGGGATGAATCTACTTGGAAAAGCTCTATTTTTCCACTATTGACCTTCTGTAAAAATTTCATAACCTAACTCCTTGTAAATCTCAAGTTATGACCATTTAAAGTTAACCCAATTTACAAATCCGAAAATCTGATATGACCTCTAATCAATTAAAATTCAAAAACGACTCAAACGATGTCCAAATCTGATGGTTTTGCCCATTATAAAAAGCTAAGACCTTGTACATTACAATCATGCAAAGAAATCATCAAAACAATCAATTTACCAACCCATTACAGCCCCTACAAAACGTTCAACCGAATCTGCCAGAATCTTAAACTTGCATCCCAAGTAATCTACAAACCCTAATTTTCCATGAACATCCCTAATACATGTATAACACCTATAGTACTGATTAAACACCATATTAATCATAGCAAAACACATATGTTATCATGTGAAAACCCTAATCATGGCTACTAATAACAATCATCATCAAATCATCAAGAACATCCAAGAACTCCTACACATACATACATGCGATTCTACATATATTATTTTTAGAGTTTTTAAGGTTTTTCAAGTATTATAATTCATCAGAATTCATAAGGATGTATACCTTGCAATTCTAAAACTCCCTAGAGCCTTGAGATTAAACCCGAACTAGCTTGATTAGTGAAAGATTACTTGATTGCTTGAAAGCCAAGAGAGAAGGGGGTGGGGGTTTCGCACGGCACAAACAAGAAGAAGAAGTAGGGTTTTTATCTTTTTCTTGCCTCCTAATTATAAGAGGGCCTTGCTTGTTCCCCAAGTAATTGGGTTTTAGGGCCCTTCTAGTCCATTAACTTGACCTTTTAATCATGTTATAGCCCAATACCGGACCCAATAATATTAGTCACCCTAAATTGCATAGAAACCATTGTTTTCATTATTACATAACATATTAATCATGTTGCGCACGTAATTTACATAATCTACGTATTATCTTTCAGTTAGGCGATCATTCACAAAAACATGTAATTCACATAAGCACGTACTTCATGTTCACCATAATTCAATTGTACGTATTACTGCTATGTATGCCACATAATTCACCAACGTTTGGGATACAGGACTCATGTGTGTGTTTAACAAGGATTTTCCTACTTATAACATATGTTAGCATCTTCTAACACATGTTAACCTACTTAACTAACCCTAGTTAAGTATCTAGCCATGTATGAACATGTAAGTTTACTAGAGTTCAGTAAAAGTATTTAACTTGAAAATGCGGGGGTGTCACAGTAAGTCCAGAATCCTCTCCGGGGTATCAAACACACCCAATCGAGTGCGGATCCAAGATTGGATGTAAGAACAACAAAGGAAGAAATCGACCAAATGATTGTATTGCAAAAAGTACACACGACCACAATGATTCATCTGGTACACTTGGTTCGAGTACAAGAGAACAAGAGTGTAAAACTAGAAAAGTAACAAGCAAACCCAACATTGTTTTGGAGCCCCCTATTTATAGACACATATGGGAACTCGAGTACAAGGCCAAATGGTCGAAACCCACTAACCCAATAGACCAAACTACCCAAAAAACGTCTAATGGGCCAAGACAGACACAAACCTCTAAACTATGGCCCTACAATATCCACCTAGGTTTGTGTCGTCTTGGTGCAATAACATTACTTTCTGCCACGTTTTCCTGGCTACTCTCTTTCTTTTCTTTTCTACTTACTTCTTCTGTTTCTCTAGTGTAGCTTGCATTTCTTCAGGAGATTTTCCAATGTAAGGACCGAACATTCTGGTCTCCACCTTGCTCCTCTGATCAGCTCCCAACCAAAAATATTTACTGGGAAACTGCTGCAGTGAAAGACTTAGCACAAGCCTAATAGTTTGGATCACACTGAATTTGATGTTGCACCGACACATCAATATCTTCCTTATGCATCGACATTATATCTTTGGCATTGTAGATTCCGTATTCATCAAACTCACACACTATGATGGCACATCGAGCAGTTGGATCATACACCCAGAATTTCATATCTTTCAAGCATCCCTTATACATGGTTTGTTCAGAGGTATAGTCTTTAACTTCTGAGTAGCAGGCCACCTAACAGTTCGAAATGGTTTACCATCAGGACCCAAAACATCTTTATACTCCTATATGTATGACTCAATAGTCTTCATGTCTTGAAAGTTCACTTTTGCTTGCCGCTGAATCCTTTTGTGAAATATCTTGCCAATTTCATTTCGGTGGATTCCTAACCTGATTTATGAAGGGTGCCTTTGCCAATTCGGACAAGTCAACTTTCATCCATGAATTGAACGCAGAGGTAGAGGTGTAGTATTCAACAACCCCACTTCGATTTCCATACTCATCAAAATTATCTGGAGTAATGGTAACAAAACCTTCTGGTTATTCATCAAAAGGCTCAATAGATGGCTCTGCTGTATTCTTAATCACATACGTACTCCCTAGAGCACAAGATTTTCGTGCACTATACTGACTTTCAAAATACTTCTTCATGTTTTCTTCATGTTCTTTTCTTGCCTTTTCTTGATCAGCTGGTGTGATAATAGTCTTCACAGATGATGATGTCTCAGAAAAATCTTTGCCACATTTATTTTCTAATTTCTGGGTCAAATTGAGCAGCCTTGCAGATACATCACCCAGATTCATCACCAGCTCACCAATTTTCTGGTTCTTCTCAGAGACAGTTTCCATTAGACTTTGAACGTGAGCAGAA